>PVKP010007612.1:0-49050 GCA_004027715.1 Plecturocebus donacophilus | reverse complement strand
ATGTTGGTCATGCTGGTCTCGAACTCCCAACCTCAGGTGACGCCCGCCTTGGCCTCCCAAAGTGCTGGGATTATAGGCACCTGCCACCACACCCTACTAATTTTTGTATTTTCTAGTAAAGACAGGGTTTCACCATGTTGTCCAGGCAGGTCTCAAACTCCTGATCTCAAGTGATCTGACCGTCTCAGCCTCCCAAAGTGCTGGGATTACAGGTGTGAGCCACCACACCTGGACTTCTCCCTAATAAACATCAATAGGTGAGATTTTTAAAGCCAAAGTATATTCACGTACTGCTTACAGAATTTAGAAAAATACACGTAAGATTAGCATTTACGAAGGATCTGAAAGCCTTTAACAATGCCCTCCTGGGGATCTGGGGAGTGCCCACCCTCCATCCATCAAGCATCCTCCTGAAGCACATGTGCGCACTCACCTTTGCTGTGTTTTCCCAAGGGCCTCTTGGGCAGCGACTCTTCTGTGGAATGTGCTGATGTGTGCAGGGCATTCTCCAAACTATTACTGACGCTGCTGACAGGGGCCTCGGTTCTTGGAGTGATCTGCGAGAACAGAAGCAGAATCATCTTATTTTCTCCCACGGAGTTAATAGGGGACAATTTTATTTGTTAATTAAGTCTTTCGTAATTACCTTGGTTTCAATTTTTCTACAAGACACATATTACCAGTGTAATAATAAGCTTTCTCCAAGAAAATTTTACCTACTACAGATAACTTGAGCCAGACACAGGAGCATATGTCTTGTGGCTGGGATTCACTGGGGTGCAGAGAAACTATGTTAGCCAAAAAGGCCTGGTGTGGTGCCTCACATTTGTAATCCCAGAACTTGGGGAGGCTGAGGTGGGTGGATCTCTTGAGTTCAGGAGTTTGAGACCAGCCTGGTCAACAAGGTGAAACCCCATCTCCACTAAAAATACAACAGGTGTGGTGGCAAATGCCTGCAGCCCCAGCTCCTCGGGAGGCGGAGATGGAAGATCACTAGAACTCAGGAGGTGGAGGTTGCAGTGAGCTGAGATGGCGACACTGCACTCCAGCCTGGGCAACAGAGTGAGACTTGACTCCAAGAAAAAAAAAATGATGTTAGCCAAGGTGGTGTCGAATTAAGTATTTCTATTTGAGGCAAAAACTTATTTTCATATTTCTTCAAATCAAATAGTTACCTATAAAACTAATTATACAGCAGAACTTAACACTTTCCTCCTATAAATCTTCAATAAATCATAAAATGATCTAAAAACAATAGCAAAGAACAGAATACAACTGCATCTATTTGGGGTACAGTTTGAAAAAGCATATCTTAAAATTACATCTCAATTCTATTTCTAGAAATTCATCATACGAAGTCCTCACACATGAGAAAAAGATCTGACATGATGTGCCCACTGCTGTAGTGTCTGTGACAGGGAAAGCAGGGCACACCCTCAGTCCCCACTGGCAGAGACCCGCTAAGCACAGACAGTGCACCTGCAGATGAGGCCACCCGCAGCTGTAGGTAGGGGGAGGTCCTCCTGACCACCAGCGCTTCCAACACACACCAAGCGCTAAAACAACCCAAGAGCTAGCCAGGCTTGTCCCATCCCTCCCGTTTCCTGGGTCAGTGATGATGTGTGTGAATAAGCTGGAAGGGGCCCAGAGGGGTGAGATGAGGAGGGCAGCAATAACTTTAATCCCCTCATCAGTATTTTACAATTTCACAGCCAAAATACATTTATAATTTATAGGGTTTAGAAGGATAAAAATGGCCAATGCTGGAATTTCTTTACATTCTGAATGTATTTCACAATTTCAGAGGATATGAAAGAGAGGCATAAGATTTTAAAGTTCGTCAAAAGAGACAATAAGCATTGCTGCATTTGCAGTAAGGGAAAGTGCGCAGGACAGACAAGCAGCCTGGAAAGCGGCCTGACCTCTCCAGCCTCCACTTGTTCTTTCATCTCATACCTGGCAGCAGGTGACAATTGACAAAGACATCCCCTAAGTTCACCGGAAAGCACAGATCCCAGCACCTGCTCCACAGAGGCCTGGCCAGGCAGGCAGGGCCTCGCCCTCAGTCGGGATGAAAGCAGAGGCAGAGGCCGAGTTGGGAGGAAAGGGTGGAGGCTGCCACCACGCCTGCAGGCCCAGCACCTGCTGTATCCACAGACGGCAAGCTGCAGGGGCCACACCCAAGTCCACAGTGAGAACCCCTGCCCCCCAGCAGGAAGCCCTCCTGGGCTGTTCATGTAGGGAGAGGGACTAACAGATCCCACGCAACTCAACAGATGCCTTCCAAGAAAAGCAATTCGTCACAAGGCTACATAATTGCGAAGTTTATATAACTCGAAAAAATAAGGCCGGGCACAACAGCTCACGGCTGTAATCCCAGCACTTTGGGAGGTTGAGGCATGAAGACTGCTTGAGGTTAGGAGTTTGACATCAGCCTGGGTAACACAGCGAAACCCTGTCTCTATTTAAATCTTTTAGAAAAGAAAAAAAAACCTAGCCATCCAGTAACTGCTCCAGAGTCAATTCTTTGGATAACGTTACGTTATCAAGAAAATTAAATTTGGGGGATTATTTATATTTGTAACTTATATTGGTTGATTTCCCTCTGATTTAACAAAGTCTCTTTCATTATTCAATGGTAGGAGATCCCAGAAACGAACTCCTTTCCCATTAAAGATAATAGAACCGATACAAGATACAAATCTTACACAAGGAAATTTTTAGTCCCAAATAGTAAATACTACTTTGAGAGACAACCCAGGAGGTTAACATGTTAACTACATAAGAAACACAGCTGAGACTGGGCACAGTGGCTCACACCTGTAATCCCAGTACTTTGGGAGGCCGAGGAGGGTGGATCACCTGAGGTCAGGAGTTCCAAGACCAGCCTGACCAACATGGTGAAACCCCGTCTCTACTAAAAATGCAAAATTAGCCAGGCGTGGTGATGCATGCCTATGATCCCAGCTACTCAGGAGGCTGAGGCAGGAGAATCGCTTGAACCCGGGAGGTAGAGGTTGCAGTGAGCCCAGACTATGCCATTGCACTCTAGCCTGGGCAACAAGAGCCAAACTCCATCAGAAAGAAGCAGAGGGGAGGGAAGGAGAGAAGAGAAGGAAGGAAACACACACACACACAGCTGGGTACAGTGGTTCATACCCATAACTCCAGCACTTTGGGAGGCCAATGCAGGAGGATCACTTGAGACAAGGAGTTCAAGATCAGCCTGGGCAATGTATCGAGACCCCATCTCTACAAAAACACAAAAATTAGCTGTGTGTCGTGGCGTGTGCCTGCAATCCCAGCTACTTGGGAGGCTAAGGTGGGACAACTGCTTGAGCCCAGGAGTTTGAAGCTGCAGGGAGGTATGATCCCACCACCGCACTCCAAGCTGGGAGATAGTGAGATCCTGTCTCAAAAATACAAAAGAAACAGAACCACAGCAGAGACCATTCGATTTAATCTGATGCCTAATGCACGAACCTCCACATTCTCTTAGCTACTATTCTAAGTCCTAGTTCTAAGAAGGAAAAATGAGCTGAGTTTTTTCTTTTTTTTAAGAGATCAAGTCTTGGCTGAGCACAGTGGCTCACACCTGTAATCCCAGCACTTTGGGAGGCCAAGATGGGCAGATCACGAGGTCAGGAATCTGATACGAGCCTGGCCAAAATAGTGAAACCCCACCTCTACTACAAATACAAAAATTAGCCGGGCATAGTGGTGCGTGCCTGTAATCCCAGCTACTCGGTAGGCTGAGGCAGGAGAATTGCTTGAACCTAGGAGACAGAAGTTGAAGTGAGCCAAGATCATGTCACTGCAACTCCCGCCTGAGTAAGCAAGACTCCGTCTCAGGGGGGGAAAGTAGCAAAAACAGAGAGACAGAGTCTCTTCTGTCACTCAGGCTGGAATGCAGTGGCACAATCATAGCTCACAGCAGCTGCGACCTCCTGGACTCAAGTAATCCACCTCAGCCTCCTGAGTAACTGGGACCACAGGTGCATACCACCACACACAGCTGAGAGTGAGCTGTCTTGACAACCATCATTAGCCGTTCCAACTTTGCCAGCTAGCGGTGAACCTCCTTGCCCCAAAAGAAACGTGTGATTAGTGTGTTCTCGCACACGGATACTGCCTGCCAGCCCTAAAAGACTCCAAAGAGCTCCAAAGGAAAGCCAGCCTCCCAACTCTCAGCCTGCTGGGGTGAGGGGGAGAGGAGGGCTGAGCAGAGGAGAGCAAAGCCTTGGAGAAGAAGAGAGTGGTACTCATTAGAGCTTCTCAGCCTCAACAGCACACTGGAACCCCAAGCCCTGAGAAGACGACATCCCACAGTCTCCCTCAAAATCACAGTTTCTGGAAACGGGGCTTCTTTGGTTATGTGCCTGAAGCTCTCTGGTGATTCTAATTTGCAGCCAGGCTGAGAACCAACCATGACCCCAAGTCCAGGTTTTATACTGCACCCATCATCCGGTCAATTCCTGGCAAGGACAAAGAGGAGACCCAGAGAAAACAGGAAGTCCTTTCCCCACACAGGCAGGAAGAGCTAAAGGCTGTAGGTCTGTCTGCCACAACCACAAGTGGAAGGGGAAAGCCCATGAGCCACCCTAGCAAAACACAGGCACTGCATCTGACATCAAGACAGGAAGGAAAACTCCTTAAAATGGCAACTGCTGAAAAGAAAGACCTGTTTTCCTCAGTATATTTTCCCAAGGCATTTCTTCCTAGTTTTCCAAATGTTCACTTTTTCCAAGCAAGCCTTTATCATAACTTTGCTCCTTTGTTTACATTGAAAGCTGTCTTTACTTGAGTTTCCCAGAAATGCTGTTTTGGGGTTATTTTTGGTAAAGTTAATTTGCTCCACGTGACCTATGTTTGACTCAAATGCTCTCTGACTCAGGCTCACCCACAGGACTCGTCATCTGCCCTGATGTGCACGAGAGGGAAGACTGACCAGCTGCAAATGCTGCCTTCTGCTACTGCTAGGAAGGGAACAAGACACGGCTCGCTCTCCTCCACAGCCAGCCTCTTCCCATGACCCATAAAGACCCTCTGCCCAGCCCCTACAGCCTGACGTCCAGTCCTCCCCCAACTCTTCACTCCATGCACTGCCGCCCTGGGCAGTGCAGTCACATTGGCCTGGGGCCCTTGCACTGGCTGTCCCCTCTGCCTGGAAGCCACCCCTGCGCCTTCCCATCTATCCTCAAATGTCTTCCTTAGCAAGACTCCTCAGTGCTCAGCAAGGCAGGGGTGTCTCTGGTCTGCTTTGTCCTCCGACGTTCCTCTGTGTTTCGAACTGGGCGTGGCACGAAGTAGGCCCTTAATAAGGCTCTGTAAAATGCATCACTGTGTCACCAAATTTTACTGACATTCAGAATCACACACATTGAAAAGCACTTCTGTTTCAAAGAAAAGTTTCTGCCATCTACATTATGTAACAGACAATCAGTGTTCCACTAGCTCTACAAAGCGCTAACCCAGGAATGAAATATGACTCTGAAGCAAACTACTGGTAGTCACGGGGCACACCCGGCTCTGTGGCTCTTCCAGGAAAGCCGACTGAGGCTCCTCACTGGCCGCACATGTAGGGGCACCTGGACTCAGGCAGCTCCCACCTGGCTCTTACGCAATTCACCTTCTTATTGTTATGGTTTAAAGAGACGAGGCCGCTGCTTCCAAACTTCCATGTACAAAATGCCTCTGGATCTGGCTGAAATGAAGGTTTGATTCATAAGGTCTGGGGTGGGCCTGAGAATCCTGCATTTCTAATCAGCTCCCAGATGATAATGATGCTGCATAAGTATTTCGAAAGAAATCTTCACCCTGATCAAAACAGTCAAAAGCTCAACAGCCTCCTCTTATTTTATTTAAAAAAATAAACAGAAACAGGGTCTCACTATGTTACCCAGGTGGATTTCAAACTTCTGGGCTCAAGCCATCCTCCCGTCTTGGCTGGGATTACAGGCGTGAGCCACCGAGCCCGGCCTACTCAACCTCCCTTTAGATGGGAAGGAAAAAGGAATCCCTGCACTGCACAATTAGACCAGAGGAACTCAAAGGCCCTTCCAGGCAAGGGCGAGGACCTACACCTGCAGACTGCGTGAAGAGCTGAGGCTGGCTGTGGGTCATGACTCCTCCTAACTGTCCTCCTCAAGTATTTATGCTTTTTTTTTTTAAAGGGTCTTTCCTCAGTTCATGGCACCTGACAGAAAAAGCCTAACATTACACAGGCTTCTTTAAAGCTTTGAGCCTAAAACTCACTTTAATGCTCATATACCAGACCATAATTTTTAGAAGAGAATTAATTTCTAAAAATCTGTTTCCTGAAAGATCCTTCAAAGTCATGCATATGGGACGCGCTGACGCCAGAGGATGAAAGCAGAGCCTCCCCCAACACTAGGTCTCCAGAAGGCTCGCTGCACCCCAATAGCAGGCATTTGAAAACTGCTCAGATAACAAAATATCTTAGACTAGAAAAAAAGTAAAAAAAAAAAAAAAAAAAAAAAAAAAAAAAAAAAAAAAAAGATCAGAAAAGCAGCAGTGAGTTTCCAGAGCAGGGTTTTAACGTTTTCTTTGTGCCAGCCACCTCTCTGGCAGTTTGCTGACACCTACTGAGCCCTTCTAAGAAAACATATTTTAAATGCATAAAACACACAGGACTGCAAACAATGCCAATGATATTGAAAACCGTCACCAAAGTGTTAGCAGAGGAATGGGCTTCTCGAACAAAGTAGGTGGGTCTGAGGTCACTTCACAGGAGTGCTGAGCATGGAGACTTTAAGATGCTTTCTACAACTGTGAAATGAAAGTTATCTGTGACTCCATTTGTGACCAAGTCGCAGGTACTATTCATATTACTGTGGATTTCTGCCTATTTCCATAAGGCAGGGAATGCTCAATTCCCAGGCAATCCCCCGTGCCTGTAACTAGCTACTCAGCTGGCTGAGGCAGGAAAATCACTTGAACCTGGGAAGCTGAGGCTGCAATGAACAATGACTGCATCATTGCACTCTAATAAGAGGCTGGAGAAAGTAAAGCTGTGATGGCTCCCATTCTCCATGGCTAGGAACCCCTACTGGGACAGTCCCATCTAACTGTGCCCACCAGAGGGGCAGCTGGCCACTACCCTCCTCACTTTTACGAAGGACCTGAACAGATTAACATAAGCATGCCACATAAAAACAAGCCCTGGAAAACCCTCACAATCACTTTGGAGGTCAGGTGTTTTTCATGAAAAAAAAAATTGTGTGTGTTTTTTTTTACTAAAGAGACGGTCTCACTATGTTGCCCAGTCTGACCTCTCCTGGCCTCAAAAGTGGTCCTCCACTTCAGCCTCCAGAGAAGTTGGGACTACAGGAGGCACGTGCCGCCATGTCAGGCTTAACCTACAAACAGCTCCTTACCATTTACTGCATCAGCTTCGAACCCCTTTCTCCATTTTTTAGGACACTGTCGGATGTTTTTCCTAACTTACAAAGTCTTATTATTCCCTAACCTAGGGGTTCTCAATTGGGGGCAGTTTTATCCCCAGGGAACATTTGACCATGTCTGATAACATTTTCTGTGAACTGGGGTGGAGATTTTCGTGGCCTGCAGCAATGATGTGAAACATCCTGCAGCGCCCAGGGCAGCTCCAGAGCAAGGGAGTACCCAGCAGCCCCAGGCCTCAGTAGTGAGGCTGAAAGGCCCTCCCCGATACAGTTTATTTTCCCTAATACTGAATACTGTGTCTGCAGGTGGAATGCTCGAGAGCAGACAAACCATGCAGGCTGAGAAAGCCAGGTCTCGACATGTTTAAAAAGAATACGGTCAGTTTCAAAAGCCAGGTGCCAATGGAATGCCTAAGATGTAAAGACACATTGCGAGAGGCCACAGAAAATAAAAGAATGAAAAGTACGAGCGTTTTTGTTTGTTTTTTGGAGACATTGTCTATGTTGCCCATGCTGGTGTCAGACTGCCAGGCTCATGTCATCCTCCTGCCTCAGCCTCCCGAGTAGCTGGGAACACAGGTGTGAGGCAATGCACCCGGCTATAGCCACATTTTATACAGTTCTTCCCATGTATCCATTATGCAGGCATATGTGATCATCTATCTGATCCCTACAGTCAGTGTAAGGTACACAGATCAAATTATCTCCATGTTAAAAAAAAAGAAAAACGGAATGTCAATTCCTAAATGCCTTCTCCAAGGTCATCTGGCCAGTAAGGAGCAGAATCAAGTGCAGACTTCAGGTCCTGTAATTACAGAGGTCTGTGATTTGTGCAGATTAAATCCAAGGAGGTGAGCGGAGCACAGCGGTGAGGAGCCATCCAGGTGGCCGCAGGCCAGATCCACACAGGGCAGCCCCCGTTTCCTCCACCATGGATGGAAATAATGGCACCTACCTCATAATGCTTATGTGAGAATTAGTAAAATGCATTCATAGTACTTAGTGAACTGGAAAAATGTTAGCATTCAAAATATTAGTTGCTATTATTATTACTGTGGTGTTCGCGGAGTAGCTGGAGGGCAATTAAATTGCCTCACTGCTGTGATAGAGACTCAGAGCCCTGGGACGATCCAGGAGGGGCACTGGGAACTAGGCCTCCCTGAGGGCAGGGCTCCCTGTGTCTGCACATCTGCTGCACCCGTGGGCAGCACACCCCCAGAAGCACTGCGTAAGAGGACAGAGCCACCCACAGCCACCCCAGTTCTGTGTTCCCTGCACTGGGGGCCAGGGCCCGTCTTCTTCTTCAAGTAGAGATTCCACTTAAAAACAGACTCTACCATGACATGTGATCATCTGTTCTAAAACCAGTGCGCTTTGCCAGGCAGTGGCTCACGCCTGCGATCCCAGCATTTTGTGGGGCTGAGGCAGGAGAAGCACTTGAGCCAGGAGTTCAAAACCAGTCTGGGGCTGGATGCGGAAGCTCACACCTGTAATCCCAGCACTTTGGGAGGCTGAGGTGGGTGGATCACCTGAGGTTAGGAGTTCAAGACCAGCCTGGGTAACATAGTGAGACCTCATCTCTACAAAAATTTACAGATTACCTGGGCATGGTGGTGTGTGCCTGTACCTAGCTACTCAGGAGGCTGAGGCGGGAGGATCACTTGAACCTGGGAAGTTGAGGCTGCAATGAGTTGTGATTGCATCACTGCACTTTAACCTGGGAGACAGTGCGAGACCCCAACTCAAAAAAATAAAAATAAGTAATGAAAACAAGCGCATGACAGCTTGAATAATTATTTAAAAACCTGCACTAAAGTGAAACAAAATGCTCTCAGGAGTCAAATGCTCAGAAAGCTGCAGGGGTGTGGCCTCATCCTCAGCTGAGTATAAACTGGGGCCACTGTCTGAACAGCAACGAGGCAGGATGTGATGAACTTTTTTTCCATCTGTAGCTTTTCACCCACTAATCCCACTTGGAGGAGTCTGAAGGATATAGGCAATCAGTGACACAGTGAAAGGTCTGTGTATAAGGAGATTTATCTCAGCTTGAGCAAAAAGAGTACAGAAAACATAAACATCCAACAACAGATTATTATTTAGTCACTATATGTGTAAGTCTATATGACTGAATATCATGAAAGTCTTAAAAGGCATGCAGGATGCTCACAGATAATGTGAAAACGGGCAGAACGTATGTCAGTTGTGTGTACACAAACAGACACTGAAAAAAAGACAGGAACACCGAAGTATTAATAGTATTTATCTCTGGGTGATTTTTATTTTTTGTTTTCCAATTTTTCTGTGAGGAACAGTCACTACTTTTAGAATTTAAAAAAGTTAACAGATATTAAGCCTAAATATAAATACCTCCCTGCAAGATATGAAGAATACAGAAAAAGCAAACTTCTAAGACCATAACTGCACTTTCCTTCCACACATATCTCGAGGGCCGGGCACATCAGGGGCCAACATGAACTCCAACATGTCTACCTCCACAAACAAAACATAGTAAACATGACTAGGAAAAAACAGTTTATCTTCAATTTGCTTTCCAATTACCTTCCTCTATACAGAAAGGAATAATGTCTGTTAAATACTTTTAAGTCAACATAAAAAATATAAAAGATAAAAAGAAAAATGATTTGTAAGCATTATCCTAAAACAGTCATTACGTGTCTCCTAAAAACCAGAACAAGAAGACAGTTTAAAAGCAAAAGCTATTTGCTGACTTAGGCCAAGTGAAAGCCAACGCTAACCAAAAAAACATTTTCATGTAAAAACGTTCCTTTTAATATGTCTTACCCTAGAGCTCTACTCATTAAAAAGAGAGAGAAAAAAGATACTGCTCAAAATCTCAGCAAAGGGAACCCAGTACTTAACTAGATAAGCTCCCAGAGTGACCAGATGCAAATCTCTCCCACAAACAGCCACAGGGCAGCAGAGCCTCCAATAGGAATGCCCACCCTAACTGCCCACAGACCTCCAGGTGCCAAGACACCCCACCAGAGGCCAACCACATTGGACCTCTAGGGTAGGGCTTGCCTACAGCTGGCCTCCAACACACCCCGAATCCCTGCTCCAGAGAATTCCGTGTAGAAACACCACATAATCTGAAGTCGAGAGCCCTAGGTGGGCTAAAGATACACTTTCTAGTCCTGTAGTCCCGTAAAACAGGGTCAAACGGGCACCTTAACAGATTTACTGAATTCAGAGAGCGCACCAGCATCTTGCTTGTGCTCATGAACAACAAGTCATTTCTGCCTTCCTGGCCCCTCCTCACCTTCCTGTCCAGCAGCGACCTACTCACCACTGCAGTGGGAGACTGGCAATAATGCTGACCTTCACTGCTGACCAGGCTCTGACCACCTCTGTCTTCCAGTGTTTCCAAGCAACTACTACCCTCCGCTATTAAAATGACTTCCTGCAACAGGAGAGAAAATACTTGCAAAGACAAGTACAAGTGCCAATGAAACTGAGGTCGGAGTTGAGGGGAATTGAACTAGGAGGAATGTAACAGTGAAAAAGAGTCAACTTCCTGAGGTGATGCAAAAGGCTCGCCCTAGAGCCAGACCCTTGGGAGGACTGGCCTCCATCACTAGCTGTGTGACACAGTGATGTGATCTTTCCAGGCCTATGTCCCCACCTGTAAAGTGGGAAGAGTTACCACATTGACTTCCCAGGGTTGGTGCAAGGACTGAACTGGCCAGCCCCACCAAGCGTGGCTCTCAGAGTGGAGCCTGGCACACAGTGAGCACCCAGACCACAGCCACAGGATCCAGGTTGGCACAGTGCACAGAGGCACGCATGCAAAGCCTTTCCCTCAGAGCCTCCCTCATGCACACGGCCCCGCAGAGCAGACCACCAGCAGCACCACAGAGCAGACCCCAGCAGCACCGATGTGGCGAGGGCAGGGCAGAAACCAATCAGAGGCTGCCTGAAAAAGGTCCAGTGTCAGCAGTTAGGAGCAACAGGTGACATCAAGGGAACACACAGAAGCAACACAGAGAGGCAGGGCCATGTGGGAACAAAAACCCCATCTTAATCATCTCTCATGACAACACCAGCAGAAAGTAAAGCAATATAGTCACCATGATGGTCCCTTTCCCCTCAAGACAAATGTACTTTTTATTTTTGAGATAGGGTCTTGCTCTGTCGCCCAGGCTGGAGCACAATGGCACAATCACAGCTCAGTGCAATCTCCCACCTCAACCTCCTGAGTAGCTGGAACTACAGCTGTGTACCACTGTGCTCGGCTAATTTTTTATTTTTTGTACACAAGGGGGTTGCCCCAGCTAATCTTGAACTACTGGCCTTAAGAGATCCTACCAACTTGGCCTCCCAAAGTGCTGAGACGGATGACAGGCATGAACCACCACACCCAGCATAAGACATTTAAATTATGTGACACTTGTAATGTTAGAAACAGTGAGTTGCAACAGCTTCAGGTGCAGAGGCTGCTACTAGCATCCTCTACATTGCAGGTATATGTATCATCTTAATTCCACTGATGTCACATCCAAGAGGGCAGCAGATGAGACATTCCCTGCAGGTTACCTTTACCTTCAGAATTTTTTTTTTTTTTTTTTGAGACAAAGTTTTGCTCTTGTCCCCCAGGCTGGAGTGCAATGGCGCAATCTTGGCTCACTGCAACCTCTGCCTCCTAGATTCAAGCGATTCTCCTGTCCCAGCCTCCCGAGTAGCTGGGATTATAGGCGTGTGCCACCACGCCCAGCTAATGTTTGTATTATTACTAGAGACAGGGTTTCACCATGTTGCCAGGCTGGTCTCGAACTCCTGACCTCAGGTGATCCACCCGCCTCCGTCTCCCAAAGTGCTGGGATTACAGGCATGAACTACCACGCCTGGCCTATCTTTAGGACTTTTGACATTTAGTACATACTACACACAATATTGTTATTGTGAATATTTGGCCAGAAATACGCTTAAATACTACGGCTTTCTTAGAGAAGCTGGCTAAATGTCTAATCACAGTAAATACACTATAATGACCATTTTGGTTCCCACTATAATATTCAACTCCCTGAGATGGACCATTCAAAGCAGTGAGCACGATAACGTGGCTGCTTTATAGTCCTTTGGGGATACTAGCCACAGTATAAGTTCAGTTTCCGAACATGTTAGGCATCTCGGATGGGAAAGAACAGGACTTGAAGAAACTATAAGGGGTGAGAAGCACCTGGCTGAAAACAGGAGTGCATCCAAGGTCCAGAAAGTGTCAGTAAAATCAGCTCGCAGGCTTTGTATCTGCACGCGCCACAAACTCTATAAACAAGGCATCCCTGCTTCAGAGCGAGCGGCCAAGCTCTGTCAGCCATGTAACAAAAAAATTAGACCAGAAAGGGCTCAAGTGAATTGATCACAGGAGACATTTCGGCCAAAAAGTTTCAGATTTGCCTTCCACTGCAGCTTGACCAGACCCTCATCCCCCAGGCACCTGGTATCTGCCCAAATGAACTTCCTTTGAAGTTAATTTGGTGAAGCCTGGCCCAGGCATGCTTCTCTAGTGAGTTCACCCCACACCCAACTCTCCTTCCCATGACCACCACAAAAGCCAGAGCATGTAGACAACCATTTCACTGACATCCTCGAAATAGACCCATGAACTTCAAGGCACTGGGCCATCCTAGCCTTTTCTCTGCACAGTACCTCATCCTTTATAATTGCACATGTTCCAGTTAGTATAAAACCCCCGATTCACAGCCACCCTTCCTCAGAGATGATGAATCCTTCCTAGAACATATGGTTCACATTTATTACCACAACCCTGAGAGCATAAAAAGCAGGTGGTTCTACTTTCAGTAATGGTTGAGACATTGGCCCAATCCTCTTGCAGATAACTATAAACTCTGGACAAAGCATAAAAAACCACAAACTCAACAGGACTAAGAACAAGCAGAAACTGGAGGGGGCCTGTGGCCAAAGTGGGCTGAGCACTGCATGGGTTTCCTGTCCTGGGGCAGAACCTGATCCTCATCAGAGAAGAGGGGGCACCTAAAGCTCAGAGAGAACCCCCCAGTCTGACTTGAGGAGAATTCTGGTAGACGATCACAGCTGGAAAGCAATGGGGGAAACCCCAGAAGGGAGAGCACCCTGGGAGGGAACACCTTGCTCTGCACATAAAAACTCCAACTCCGGCTCTGTGTGAGCCCTGAAACAGGCAGGTCTGGGACAGCAAGGTCACACTATGGCAACTGAGCAGAGGTTTTAGCTGCTGGTAACAGAGGAGGAGAATCAGGGAGTTTGAGTCCAGCCAAAGGTTCTGCCTGCTGAAACAAAACATCATCAATAATCTTCAAGAGAAGAGAATGAAGTCTGGGTTTCTACAATGGATCCCCTACAAACTCAAGAAGCAATCCACAATTATGAGAATGGAAAGAAACAAAAACATAACCTGTTCAAAGAGGAAAGGGTAAGCTCTGGAGAACAAGCACAGGACAGTCCCAAGCTCGCAGCGGCAGCAGGTAGGAACTCAGCAGTCCTTACAACACGGCTCAGGAACAGAAAGGACAAGGGACTCGAACTGGACGAGCGAAATGAGTCTCAGGAGAGAAATGGAACATTTTTTTAAAAATGGAAATTCCAGGGCCAGGCATGGTGGCTCATGCCTGTAATCCCAGCACTTCGGTAGGCCAAGGCAGGCAGATTACCTGGGGTCAGGAGTTCAAGACCAGCCTGGACAACATGGTGAAACTCCATCTCTACAAAATATACAAAAATTAGCCGAGTGTGGCTGTGGGTGCCTCTAATCCAGCTACTCAGGAGGCTGAGACAGGAGAATCACTTGAACCCAGAAGGTGAGGGCTGCAGTGAGCTGAGAGTGTGTCCCTGTACTCTAGCTTGGGTGATAGTGCAAGACTCTGCCTCAAAAAAAAAAAAGGAAATTCCAGAACTAAAAAATGCTACTTGTAAACTACGAAAAATCCTGTGGATGAGCTTTAACAGCACACTGGAAATGACCGAGTCAGTGAATCTGAAGATGGATCAATAAAAAGTATCCAACCTCAAGAACAGAGAGAGAAGAAAGATCTGACAGGAAAACAAATGAACAAAGCTCTAGGGACAATATCACACAGTTTAACATACCTAGAGCTAGAGTCCCAAAAGGAGAGAGAGACTGAGGCAGGAAAACATTTTAGAGAAATTACAGCTGAAAATTTCCCACGTTTGGTAGAAGGCGTAAATTTGCAGATCCAGGAAGTTCAGGACACCAAATAAGATAAATTCAATGAAACACTTGGACACATCATAGTCAGGCTGCTCAAATACCAAAGACACAGACAATTTTAAAGCCAGCTGGAGAAAATAACACGTGAACACAAGGGAGCAACCACCAGCGGAGCCCTGGAGGAGAGACAGGGTCTCAACTTTTCTCAAAGTACCAGAAGAAGAAAGCTGTCAACAAAGAATCTCATGTCCAGTGAAAATATCCTTCAATAGTACTTTCAAAAGCCAAACATGTTCTGATAAAAGAAAACTCGGAGACTTTCTGCCAGCACGCCTAGACTCCAGAAAATACTAAAGCAAGTTTGCCAGATTGAAAGGATGTGGTAACAAACTTGACCCTCAGGAAGGAGTGAAAAGCACCCAAATGGTACACAGGCCTGGTTCCACCTAGGGCCTGGGGAAAAAAAGGTCAATATGTGAGGAAACAGAAAAGACAGTATTTTCCTTGTTATTTTTTAAAAGGTACATTCATACTGAAGCAAACAATACTGTATATATCGTGAGGTCTAGGCAGAGAGAGAACATGTAGGCTTGCCACAGGAAGGACCGGGAAGCCACCTGGCTGCAAGACTGTGGCCGGCTTCTCACACTGCAGGAGGCATGGTACAGTATTAACTCTAACCAGACTGTGGAAAGGTCAGAATCCACACTGTCATCCCTAGACCAGCCACTAAAATCATGCCACACAGGAAGCCAACAGATAAAACGGAATTCCATGAATCTGCTTAAATGAAGTTTCAGAAATGGCAAAACTAATCGATGGTGGCAAAGAAACAGAATGGGGGGGGGAGGTTTGTTAAGGCCGGAGGTGGGGGGTGGGAACTGACTGGAAAATGGCGTGAGGGAATTCTCTGGGCTGACAGAGATACTGCACAAACCCCCGTCCAGGCTTAAGCATCCGTCAAAACTGAAGAAGTGGTGGGCCGGGCATGGTGGCTCACACCTGTAATCCCAGCACTTTGAGAGGCTGAGGTGGGCAGACCACAGGGTCTGGAATTCAGCCTGACCAACACGGTGAAACCCCGTATCTACTGAAAACACAAAAATGAGCCAGGTGTGGTGGCACATGCCTGTAATCCCACCTACTCAGGAGGCTGAGGCAAGAGAATCGCTTGAACTCAGGAGGTGGAAGTTGCAATGAATCAAGATCATGCCATTGCACTCCAGCCTTGGTGACAGAACAAGGCTCTGTCTCAAAAAAAAAAAAAAAAAAAAAAAAAAATCTGAAGTGGTGAAAACGTTCAGATGACACACTTAAAATACAAGCATTTGACTAAATGCAGGTTTTACCTTTAAATGGAAAGAAAAAAAGGAACCCCGACAAAATACTGGACTGCAGTACTGAGGACTATCAGTCAGATATTCTGTGCTGAATGAATAGAAATTAGCCGCTGGGACGAAGGCAGGGAGAGGAGCTTTGTCACCAAGACCATGGATCCCACCCAGGGTTGGCCGCATGCCTGGGGCAGCCCTGGGCATCGGAAGAGCTGGCGGAAGCCCGGGATGACATCACACTCCCTATTTCTACCAGCCGCAGAGTCTGGGACTCTCTTTCTCATCTCATTTCATATTCCTCAGGTTTTCCCCTCTCACTTTTAATGAAGTCAACACAGAAACAATGTTAACTTCACATAATAAAAATAGCCACTTACTAATGTCACCTTTGTCAAATTAGACTTAACCTCTGTTTTCTTACTGCCAAAATGGGGACACTATCATCCCTAGACTGGCCACTAAAATCATGCGACCAAGGAACCCAACAGATAAAATGGAATTCCATGATTCTGCTTAAAAGGCAAAACTGATCAGTGGTGGAAAAGAAACAGAATCCCAGAAAAGAATAGAAAAAAGGCCTGGGAGTCAAGGTGGGTTGAAGGTGGAACAGACTGGAAATGGCGTAAGTTCTCACATATGAAAGACACTCTACCAGGAGCCTGGAGCCCAAACAACCTCACAGAGGTGGCGTGCAAGTTCTGTGAGTATCTATTTGTGGCCGGGTGGAGTCTACACACCACACAGTGCTTCCCACACAACCTCAATACTCCGGGCTTTCAAAGCATCTCATTGATTTTACTAATTTTACTATAACTAGGTTGTTAGCATTATTCTCAAGCTTTTACATTTTATTAAAATGCCCAAAGTAGAGTTGGGATGAGGGTTATTCCTCTTCTCCATACATTCAATCTCCTCCTATTTCAAACAGTTGAGTCTTTTTTTCCAAGTCTAGACTACAATCTTTCTAGAACTAGTTCCTATATATACATGTTTTAACTGGAATCAGTAAGAAATCTAAGGGTACATAATTTCCTTCTAGTAATTCTATTGATGCTTTTATGTAAATGTCCCAAATAATTAGACAAATGATTCCATAATGCTCCCTTCTTAATGGGATGTCAATGTTGAAAGTATAAAAGAAAACAAATGAAACTTTAATTAGAATGAGTAACAGTTTTTCAGTTTATTGACATTATGTAGCAAACTAAAACATCTAGACTTACCATGATTTAAAGTTTTAAAAGCATTAGAGAAAACACAATCCAGACAAACTTACTTGCAGAACTAAAAACGTTACTCCATGGAAATGAAGTAATCCATATACACACCTCCATAGGAGACGAGTCCACCAAAGCATCATGATGCCACGTGGTTTCTTCCTACTCTCAGCTGACACATTCATAACCTTGTGTGCATGCAACCCAGATAACCTCAAGCCCAACTCTCCTGTCAGAGTTTCTCCCCATGAAAGCTTTTGCATGCCAGTTTTTTTTAAATAGAGATGGGGTTTTAATACGCTGGCCAAGCTAGTCTTGAACTGCTGGCCTCGAGTGATCCACCTGCCTCGGCCTCCCTAAGTGCTGGGATTACAGGTGTGAGCCAGTGCACCTGGCCTTGCAGGTGCGCTTGCTTTTGAAAAATATAAAGTTAAAAATTAAGAAAGTAGAATGCAGATGTTAAAAATTAAGAAAGTAGAATGCAGATGTTAAAATTCAAGTTTCACTAGAATCTACAGCTATATAATATATGAGAGAGGTAGTGATTAGATAAAGGCAAAAATTAAAAAGATAAGAAGTATCAACTGGTAACAAGAGTTACTACTGTGGCCACTGAAAGACCTGAAGGGAAAAAGCACTTGTACTACAGTGGTTTTTCATCCATCCAGCGCCCTCCTGCCCCTAGGTTTAACAGATGCTTCGCAGGTGAGCCCCTAGTAGGTGGCAGGAATTGCTAGGCTCTAGTGATTTAAGAAGTCAGTCTCTGCCAAAGTCAAAGTCTTGGGCAGAAGTAGAACAAAACACGTAAGGTCTAGGATAAGGAGACCTTATCCCCATTATTGAGTGGGGATGGGGGTTCCACAGTTAACAAGCATCCAGTCTGAGAGAAGAGCCTCTCCAAGGGTGCAGGAGACAGAAAGCAAAGTGAACAAGGGGAACTGCACCCACAGTCAGAGGTGCATGTGGACAGGCAGAGGACAGATCACAAAGGCCATGGCACAGCACGCTAAGACCCGTAAGCTAGAAATGAGACTCCTGAGTGCATTTTACCAAGACCATTTCATTGACACAAGGAAACTGGTGTTAGAGACTAAGGGGGCCAGTGAGACCAGAGGGGGTTACGGAGGCAGACCCAGGCCAGGAAGGCCAAAAGAGTCATAGAGGCCAGACCCAGGCCAAGGAGACTAGAATGCTAATGAGGCTAGACCTAGGTCAAGGTCAGAGTTGGGTACATCAGCATTCTTTCTTAAAAGAGTTAAGGTACCAATGTTTCTGAACTATTTAAAATTAGAAAATAAAATGAAGCAGCTATGAAGTTGTTTCTTGTAGACTATAAACAATGACATCAGCTTAATTCTAATAGGAGATCATCGCTGACTCGCATTTTAACACGTATTTCTGACTGGAGGCAAAGTGGAGTTGGACTAGGCTGGGGCCATGAGAAACCTGGTTTCCTGAAGATTACTCAATCTGTGTCCTGCCTCCCTGGCATACTGCCTCCAATCTAAGCCTGGCTCCAGAGAAGTGTGCCATGTATGTGACCACCATGGCAAGTGGTCAAGAGAGAAACGGAGGAGAAAGGAAGGAGAGGAAATGAGGAAAGTACGGGTGGGAAGAAAGGGAGACCCTGAGGAAACACTGAACCGGGGCTGTGACAGTGTCACTGGAGACAAATCTGAAGACATTTAGGACTTGGCCATAAACCAGTTGGAGGGGATAAAAAAGGGCTTATCTACGACAGGCACAGGCCTCTGACTGGAGGGGAACTAGAAGGAAGGACACAGCAGGTCAGGGATGGTGTCTTGGTCTGTTTTGTGTTCCTGTAACAGAATACCACTGAGTAGGTTATCTATGAAAAAAGAAATGTTACTTCTTAGAGTTCTGGAAGCTACAGAGTCCAACAGCAAGAGCCTGCACATGCTGAGGCCCTTCCTGCTGGAACATCCCAAGGTGGGGCAGAAGGGGGACAGGCGAGAGCGCCACAGAGCAAGCCAGCAAGAGGAGCTCCACATTGCCTTGACAACAGCAGTCAGGTGACAAGGATATTACCCCACTGTAATGGCAGTGGCAGAGCCCTCGTGACCTACCCACCTCCCAACATTGCTGCATTGAGGATTAAGTTTCTAAGATGCAAACTTTGCGGGAAACATTGGAACCATGGCAGGTAGGAAGAGAGAAACCCCCTTTTGCACACACTAACCTATTGGGAACCTTCACTGGGAGCTGGAGGTCTGGTTAAGCCTTTAGGTTTTTGGATTCATCAGTGAAACTGGAAAAATTACAGCTGAAAAGCTCACAAATTGTAAAGCAAAAAGGAAGAAAAGGGAGAGAAGTCTGAGAGATGGCATCCTCAAAGTGCAGGAAAGCAGAAGAGATACTGAAAACAAATATCTAGAGAAGAGGAAAACCAGCAGTGCCAGAACTGGTGGAGGCAACACAGATCCCAGCCAGCCCGGCACACCCAGGCTGCAGAAGCCACCATTGGGGGAAGCACTTCACAGCCATATTTATTTCAAAGAAAACCCCAAAAAAACCCTTCCCTGGGGAGTCCTCTGTGTAGGAAACCCACAAAAAACGAACAAGAGGTAAGAAACATAACCGAGAGTACCCAATGAACCTAGGCAACATGAGGTCATCCGGATGGAGACATCCGTGAAGCAGAACACAGGGTCCAGAAGTGAACCCAAATAGATGTGGGAGTATACGACGGTGACAGCTCAGATCTGGGAGGGAGCGCAGAGACTACTTAACAGATGGCACTGGGACAAATGGGCTGTCATCTGGAAAATATAAAACTAACTTTGTACCTTATACCAAATAAATTCCAGATGGACCATTTTGATATAAAAAGAGAATGACACAAGTTCCATGCCAGGCAACACTGCAGGGGACTGTCTTTACAATGTACGGGGTGTCATGTGGATGTATGCACAATATACGCATATGTATAATATGTATTCTAAAAAACGTATTACATATTATGCATTATGACACAAAACCCAGAAGCCATACCAAAAAGGTCTGATAAACATAACATTAAAAAAAAAAAAAAAAAAAAAAAAAAAAAAAAAAAAAAAAAAAAAAAAAAAAAAAAAAAAAAAAAAAAAAAAAAAAAAAAAAAAAAAAAAAAAAAAAAAAAAAAAAAAAAAAAAAAAACAGAAAACAAATACATGCAATTCCTAGTAAAGATGATTTCCCTGAAATGGAGTTTCTAAAAACTAACAACCTGGCCAGGCGTGGTGGCTCACACCTGTAATCCCAGTACTTTGGGCGGCCAAGGTGGGTGGATCACCTGAGGTTAGGAGCTTGAGACCAGCCTGGCCAACATGGTAAAACCCCATCTCTACTAAAAATAAAAATAAAAATAAATTAGCCGGGCTTGGTGGTTGAGGTAGGAGAATTGCTGGAACACGGGAGGCAGAGGTTGCAGTGAACCGAGATCACACCACTGCACTCCCGCCTGATTGACAGGGTGAGACTCCATCTCAAATAAAGTAAAAATTTAAAAAAGAAACAACCAACAATCCAACAGAGATGAACAAAGGAGACAAACAGCTCACCAAAAATCAGTGAAATAGTTTATTTGAAACAATGTTCAACCTCATTCCTGAAACTATACCACACCAGGCTAAGTCTCCACCTAACTGAACAGTAGAGGCCAGCAACTGGCTAACTCATCGGGCTTGTTAAAGTTCAGGGAAATAGGTCTTGTATATGGCTGTGGGAATTCCAAAAGTAGTTACTGGCAACAGATTGTATAAAATAATTACAAAAGCACAGACCATTTGACCGAACTCTACTTCCAGATTTCTCCTCCACACGTGCGCTTACCTGAACGTGAAACGTCCCATCTGCAGTCTGTAATACGTAGATGATATGTGTATAATATGTAAATGACACGGCACTGGTTTGTAATAATAAGATAGGAACAAAATGTCATCAATAGCGCCTGATTAAATAACACATTCGTGCCACTAAACCTGCTCTTTATGGACAGAGAAGCATCATCTGGAAAGACTGCCAAGAAGAGGAGGCACCTGTGTGTACAGTGGAACATCAGGTATCTACCTGTAAATACATACAGTTTCTCTGGAAGGTTTTACAAGGAAGTGTGCTATCTGCAAAGAGGGGAGCTGGATGGCTGGGAAGAGGGTAAGAAACCTGCTTTTTACATGTGAAATATCAACACCCAGGGAAAGGAACAGAACCTTGCCTGACCCTTTAAACGTCCTGGGTGCCCTTCCCTGCCATCTGTGGAAGGGACTTTCCATGCAGCAGCCTTTGGCACTTTTCCATTTCTTACCTCTGGTTACATTACCTATTTAAAATTCTCCTTCACTGAAGAGATTCCTTAATACTCTTCCATAAAAATTGTTTTTGTCTAAGAGGTTCAGGGCAAAAGGCAGGTCACAGGAGGTGAGGAATAACCGAAGGTGAGGAACTAGAGACAGCAGGAATGACTTCAGGAAGCATAGCTATGTTAGAGATAGAGTATCAAGAATAGCGTGTATGGAAGATCCTACGTGCACTGCAGCATGTGTGCATGACGTCCTTGAAAGCACATCATACACACATAATGTGTTTGTGCACATGTCTGATGTGTGGACATACACGTGCACAAACATTTCTGGAAAGACACACATCAACCTATTCAGGTGGACCAGGGCGGGCCAGCAGGATGGGAGGGCTTTTCTGCTGGCTGCTCTGGGGAGGCCTCAGGGCTGAAGCAATCAAGAGAAGTGGGGCTGGTAGAGGTGAGCGGTGTTAAAGGTGGGGTTTGGTTTAAAACACAAATTATGGTTCCCTGTTCATGGGTCACATGGGAAAATACTGGAGGTCAAATATTGAAGGAGAGAGACAGAAATCACCAAGATCAAACGCTGACCTACCAGTGACCCTGAGGAAACAGAGAGGTGTGACCAAACCCGTGGCGAGGGACCCGCCTTAACTAGGTGAGGGACCAGCCTTAACTAGGGCATCTGGGCCCAGATAAAACATTTCAAGGGCGAGTGATTTTTCTGAGAGCCTGCAAAGCACCCACCCTACTGGCAGGCTGGGTAGTGAATGGCGAGTGGAGTCCACAGTGCCCCTCTCTGAGGGTGAGCAGCCAGGTCCAGGGCTTTTTGGCCTGCATGTGAACTCCTGTCCTGCTTAAGCATGCCCTGATCATACATGACCCACAGCTGTTAGAAGAGCAATTATTTGATAGATACTCTGTCTTGCTTCATCACTTTAAGTAGCTTCAGGTCTTTTAACCCAGAACAAAACAAACTGCTAAGAATTAACCTATTTTGTTAGTTCTGGATTATCTCTTTTTACCTTCATTAGGAAATGTTTCTACAGTGTGTCAGGTCTCTCTACAATAAAAACATCTAAAGAGACTGGAAAAAAAATTACCTTGCTAAAACTAATTTCTAAACGGTGTATGTCAAGACTAGATCCAAAACCAAAAACCCTTCAATAATGTATTCTAATTAGGTAACTTGCAGCAACAGTTCTTACTTAAACTGATGAGATAACTATGTTCCAACTGGCAGTTTTTCAAAAACAAAAAACACGAAGGATCTTTTTCTAAAATCGAATCCCTCGGCGGGGGGCGGGGGAGAATACTAAAGGAGAAATTTTTCCTAGCATAACAAAAATGTCTTTGTCACCAATCCAACAAACAAAATGCCCAGCACGAGCACCTTTTACTATCCTGTGGTACTAGCTCGACTCTGAAGTTTTAAGACTCATGTAGATTTGTTGGAAAAGAAGATGAGAGCATCCAAAAATGCTCTAATCTAAAAGGCAAATGACGTTTATAGGACTAAAGAGAAAACGGGCAAAATCAAGCCTAAGTAAACGATACACTCTGAAACCTGCAGCAGCAAGATGAACGTAGATGGTCACCTCCAATTCTCTTCTAACTCGGACAAACGATACCATCCATTACTCATCACACCCAAATATGACACAGAATTTCCAGTTTCTACAACTACACTCTGGAATATAGTATAAAACAGGAACTCAAATGTCTGTTGAATTGAACAAGGAAAATGTGAACTAGCTCATGTCAAAGTAAATGGCCTTAATTTAATGAGAGGGCAAAGGACAGTAATTAAAGTACCACATAATCCAAGCCATTACACAGTAGATGGCAGTGCTACTGCAGCTCCATCATAGCATCAACAAAATACCACCACCAAGAAAGCGATCACGGCTGCCTCCCGGCACAGTCATGCACTGCGCAAAACGCTTCCATCACTGACAGACCGCACAGTCCACAGGGGTCCCAGAAAATTATCATCCTGCATGTTTACTGTACCTACTCTGTGTTTGGATACACAAATACCAACGGGTTACAGCTATCGTATTCAGCACAGTAGCATGCTGTACATGGCTACAGCTGAGAAGCAACAGCTCTCCAATGTGGCCTGGGTGTGGCGGGTTCTGCCACCTAGGTTTGTGTAAGTGCACTCTGTGATGTTCACACAAGATCCGCTCATGACACTTTTCTCAGAATGTATCTGTATCTTTAGGCAGCACATGACTGTATGTCTCGATTCCTATACCATGTACTGTACTTTATAACAGCTGGCCAGAAAAAAATCCACTATGTGTTAGGATGTTATCTCCTGTAGTGTAAAAAACAAAGCAATGTATACAAAGACAGCCAGAAGACTTAGTTCACAGACAAGACGGTTCCCAGCTGCCAGAACAAATGTTAAAGATGGAGACAAAACGGTGTCTTTAGGTCACAGCTATTCCTTGAACCAGCAGTGACAACGGCTGCTTCTGAGAGTCCATTCTGGTGGAACGCTAGATAACTCTCGGCTGCAACAGGCCCAGAGTTTAGGGCTAAAGGAGAAACCAAAAGAAGCCACTTACACTTTGCCTGATAACCAGAGGATGAACGAGTCACGTTTCACCTCTGAATGCAATGATTTTCAACAGCTTATGAAAACCAGCGAAGCAAAAGCTGTTGCTTATCTTTGGGCAGAGATTTTCAGCAGGTTTATTCACAGTATTTGTGTCTATCTAAAGTTTTTACAGTGCTTATCCTCTGGCACCCGTGACGCAAGCCACAGAGGAGAGTTCACAACTGTTCCACACAACATGCTCCTAATCAGGAAGACCACTACCCCACCGCACCCCTGCACCAAGCACTTTAAAAACATCATTTTAGCACCCCCTTAAAAAAATCAGGCCCATAAAGCAGTTCATTATCCACACCCCAAGAATGCTGAAACACAAAGGGCAGGACCCTCAAAGCCTCAAGTGGGGCCCTGCCCTGCCCACCAGGCCCTGCTCTTCCACAGCTGCAGTTGACCTAATGCACCCGCCTGGAGGCTCTGTCCCTACCAAAGTGTTCCCTGCACCTCCAGCGGCAGCTCCCCAGGCCGGTGGAGGCCACATCCACACAGCACCTGGTTAACCACTAGGTGGAACAGGAGCCCTCAGGACAGCCCTGTGCAGACACAGGTGCCAGTGGTCTACAGAGGATGCGCTAAGTGTTAGGCACAGTGTACGGGGTGAAGACAGAGAGCCATGAGCCACGAAGAACAAGGTCTGAAAGCAAGCATGTGAAGCAACCCCAGGATCTACCTGCTGAGGAACAGGTGAACACAACTCGGACTCTTCACACAGGGGAGTGCCACTTGGTCGTGAAAAAGGAGGAAGTGCTGACACACCCACAGCCCTGAGAACACGACACCCCACAGCCCTGAGAACACGACACTGAGTGAAGGAAGGCAGTCACAAAAGGCCACAAAAGCTGTGTGGTCCCCTTACATGCAACGTCCAAAAACAACACCCACAGAGACAAAAAGGGGTAGTCAAGGGTTGGAGGAGGGGGAAAGGGGAGCGACTAACAGACAGCGGTTTTTTTGGGGGGTGATGGAAACATTATGAAATTAGTGGTAGTGGTGGTCGTGCTTGCACAGCTATATGACTATACTAAAAACCACTGACTTCTACACTTTAAAAGGGTGAAATATACACAGTATATAAATTCTTTCAATAAAGCTGTTATTTTTAAAACAAGAATAAACATGTGCATATATCAGAGCATATTAATTATAACTGACGTAAAGAAAAAAACTGCAAACGATTTAATTATTTCCAAAACTATGGTTTTATATTTATGTAAAATAAACAGACAGCGGAGAGTCTAAGCCAACTCTCCCCCGCGGTTGGCACCCTGGAACAGGCGGCTGCAGGCGAAGCCTGACGGGCTACTTACTAGGCAGAGAAAAGCTCATTCAGCCTACCATCAGTGTGGCTACTGTGAGGACTTTCCTTTCTCAAAGTAAAATACAGGTATGTCTACCTTATACTCTCCGTATTTTTACACCTCTGGAAGTCCTCAGAAGAAGAAGAATTTTTAAATAAAAACACAGGGTTTGGACGAGCAATTGCAAATAATGACGATTTCAGAAAATACAGTTAAAATAAATTTTTTTTAAAAATTTTGAGACAGGGTCTCACTCTGTCACTCAGGCTGGAGTACAGTGGCACAATCATAGCTCACCTACAGACTCTACCTTCTAGGATCAGGTAATCCTCCCACCTTGGCCTCCCAAGTAGCAGGGACTATGAGTGTGTGCCACTACTCTTGGCTAATGTTTGTATTTTTTTGTAGAGACAGGATTCTGCTGTGTTGCCCATGCTGGTGCTGAATTTCTGGCCTCCATCGATCTGCCTACCTTGGCCTCCCAAACTTCTGGGACTATACAGGTGTGAGCCACCTCACTGGGCCAAGAAATAAAAATTGTAATTGGATAAAGAATTTAAAAAGCAATTGACTTTTGCATCTTTAAAAGAAAAATGCAAAGTCTCTATGCTAAAAGAGTTCAAAACAAAATACAACAGCTTACAAGAGAATGCAAACTGCTTTAAAGGGAGTCCTTTTTCAGGATTACACCAAACATTACATTTAGAAACTAAGAAGGCAAATTACTTAAGTGCTAAATTTCATCTGAATTGCCTGCTCCAAGCAACAAAGGGTTCATCAATGTCAGGCTTAGCTTTGAAGCAGCAACAGAAAGAAAGTTAAATGAATGGGGCTGAAATTAGCTTAGCAGTGACACTGACAACGTAGGGAAAACTAGAAACCATGGTTGTTTTGAAAAACAGAAACGACAGCCCAAGGTTACTCCTTGTAATAATCCTCTCATTAAGGGTCACAGGATTTTCCAGTTTTCCAAAGATGAAACAAAAAACACATCAGCTCCAAGTAACTATTCAAAAAACCAATTTAGAACACATAAACACTCATGGCCAAGATGTAAATTCATTCTCTAAAACATGCCTTGCTTTAAGTTTGCATACCTCTATAAAAATGAATGTTAAAAGCCAGAGAGGCCATAAAGGAGAAAGCGGCATTTACTGCACATCTGCTGGAGGCTCACATATATTACCTATGGAATCCTCAAAATAAGCCTGTGAGGGAGGTCACATCCCTTCTGTTGCAATAAGGACACACTGAGAGGGAGGAGGATTCTGGCCAAGGCTGCACGCCTGGTAAATTCAGCACCCATGGCCTTGGGGCTCGGAGGCGGGTGCAGGGGTGAACTGAGAGGAAGAGATCAGCCCCTTCATCTCATCAAAGGGATTTCTGCTTGACAGAAAGGCTCTCCTATAAGACATTTTTGTTCTAGATTTAGCTCACTGCCCAACCAAAATAATCATCACCACTGTCTGCATAAAGTGATGCACCCGTGCTCACACATTAAGAATCCCCTTAAAGAGCTGACGTTACTGTAGCAACAGCCATAGAAATTATTAGTGGGTGGAATCTACACAGAGGAGTAACAGCACATGAAACTGACCATAAATGACTGAGTGCATGAATAGATGACAATTTGCTGGCATGTCAAGGCTTACATAGATTACTGCAAGCAACTACATTTCCTAGGATCCTCTGTGCAGCACACAACCTGGAATCTAGGGTGGGAACTCACCTTATAAAGAAAACCACAGTCTGGGAGATAAATGTCACACACACACACACACACACACACACACACACACACACACACACCAATTAAAAAACCAATGTAAGTACCGCAACCACTTCTTAGAGGAAGACATTAAAAAAACAAAAGCCACAATCTAGGATTGAAAGACAGCTTTAAAAACAGACACAAAACCTAGCAAACCTTCTCAGTCACTCATGAAAAGCAAAATCTTATCAAAGTTTTAACTTCAAAGAGCTTAAAGACATGGCGTAGAGGCACTCAGCAAGACTAGTCCTGACTGCAACCTATTCCCTTCCAAAGAAAATCGGTTTGCAATCTCAATACACACCACACCCGGTCAAAATAATCTCTTCTCACAGCAAACTTCTGGTACTGGATTGCAGGGGGCTGTTAAAAATAGCTTGAGCCCCAAACACTCTGCGTTTTCAGTTCTGAAACACTTAGACAAAAGTTCACATCGCTAAGTGGATGGCCACGACGCCCTTCCAGTTCAATTAGGAGACTGGAGATCTTTAACTTAACCTAACATTCCTCAAGGCACCAGTGCCCTCCCTCCCACTCAGCCTGGGTTTTGTCTCTAAGGGTCGCCAATAAATAGCCGTTTCACGGGCATTTAAGGTTCTGAGTCTTTTTCTGTTAGAGGTAGCCTGGCTCTTAAAAACGATCACACACACACAACGTTCACAGGCATGTGAACATTCATACACACGCGTGCACACATATGCCCACATGCGACACACGCGTACATCACACAGCATACACGTGTCCATAAATGCGCTCACACGGACAGCCACGGCCCGCGCGCAGGTTCCCAGCGACACAGGCCCCATGCGCTGCCCCGACACCTGTGCTCAGGGAGCGGCCAGGACGGCGAAGCCCAGCGCCTCCCAATGTTCACCTCACTGGCGGCTTCTGGGATGGCCCCAGCTCCTTCCTTTTCTGGTAGTAAATACCAGATTTGGAGACACCAAAACGACGTAATGTGTGTTATCTATCACCCATTAAGGGGACAAAGGCCTTAACGCGTTTACAGCGGGGCCATGAGCTCTGACCACGGATGTCTCCCGCACCGCTCCCGCGGAGCCTCCGACCCAGAGCCCCTGCAGCCGCTCCTGCCCGAGGGGAGCGAGGTGGAGGCTTAGGGGCACGGGGAGGTGACTGAGTGTGGGCTCAGGGCCCCGGTCTTAGGGTGCAGACTTAGGGTGCGGAGTGGGGGCTTGGAATGGGGGCTTGGGACACAGGGTGGGGACTTGGGGTAT
Source organism: Plecturocebus donacophilus (assembly GCA_004027715.1). Taxonomy (NCBI): domain Eukaryota; kingdom Metazoa; phylum Chordata; class Mammalia; order Primates; family Pitheciidae; genus Plecturocebus; species Plecturocebus donacophilus. Next base: position 20,668 of record PVKP010007612.1, on the reverse strand, counting down.
GAGATGGAGGCTTGGAGAGGTGGGGCACACATTTCGGGTGAGGGGTACTGGCTCGGGACACAGGCTGCGGGCTCGCGGCGCAGGCTGGAGGTTTGGCGTATAGAGTTGGGGGCGCTGAGCTGGGGTGGGGGGCAGAGCTTGGGGCAGGCACGCACCTTGTGGCAGGCAGGGCAGGTGGGCAGCACGCCGCCGGGCCCGGGCGCGCCCTTGCCGCCGTGGCCCCCGCCGCCGTTCAGGCTGCTCTGGATCTGCGTGAGCTCCTGGCGCAGCACCTGCTTCTGGTGGAAGCTGAAGGCCGGGTGATTGGAGGCCATGGTGAACAGCAGCAAGAACTCATCGCCCGTGCGGCCCTCGTTCAGCTGCAGCCCGTAGTTGTGGATGATGGAGTCGATGTGCGTGAGCGTGCGGTAGAGCACGCCCGCCGCCTCGCGCTGCTCCGAGCCCAGCAGCGCCAGCGACACCAGCAGCTTGCTGCGCACCACCTCGTCGGTCAGGTTAGTGAGGCTACCCAGGTCGGCCGGGTTGTTGGCCTTGATCTCCGAGTCGCGCAGCGAGTGGTAGTCCTTGCGGGCCAGGTCCTCCAGGCACGAGCCGAGAAAGCGCAGCTCGAGCGGGATGCACAGGTCCAGCAGGCCGCACAGGAACTCCACGCGCTGCGGCGACGGCAGCTCCGAGAACCAGCGGTACACGCCGTCCCTCTGCAGCGGGCAGCGCTTCTCCACCATGCTGCCGCCCGCGCCGCGCCGCGACCCGGGGCCGGAGGCCGCGCGGGGGCGGCCGGGGGGCGCCGGGGGCCGCGGCCGGGGCGCGCCGGGGCCGGGGGCGCGCGGGCCGGGGCCGGGCGACGGCGCGCGGGCGCCGCGGGCCGGGCGGGCGCCGGGGCGGGGGCGGGGACCGGGACCGGACAACGCTCCCGTCAGGGGCCGGCGGGCGGGCGCGCGCTGGGCGCCGGGGGGGCCCGGGGCGGCCGGGGCGGCCGGGGGCGGCGAGCGGCCTCGGGCCCCCCGCTCACGGGGAGGCGCCTTCCCCGCGCCCGTGCCCAGCGGCGGCCGGTGCGCGGCGGCGGCGGCGGCTGCTCCTCGTCGTCGTCGTCGTCGCCCGGGAGGCGGCCGCCCCCATCTCCCCCCGCGCCGCAGGGTCTGTCACTGCGGGCCGCCCCCCGACGGAGCCGCCCCGGCCATGCCGTCGCCGCCGCCCGCGCCTCCGCCCAGGCCGGCAGTTACCCCGGGCCGCGGACGCGGCGTCGCCGCCTGGAGAGCGCTGGGGGCCGCGGCGGCGGAACGGGCGCTGGCGGGGGAGGGACGCGCGGCGGGCGGCGCGGAGGGATCCGGCCGGGACTCGCCGGCCTTGCAGCTCCCGCGCGGCGGACGGATCCGGGGCCGAGCGCGGCGGCGGCGGTGGCGGCGGTGGCGGTGGTGGCGGCGTTGGCGGTGCCGTCCGAGGAGCGGAGGGATCGTCGCGCTCGCGGCTGACGGGCGGTCGGGACCAACGAAGTGGGCGGGGTGGCCGCCTCTCGCGACAGCCCGGTCAGGCCGGGCCCGCCCCCCTCCACTGATTGGCTCTGGTGGCTTGTTCTCGCCCCGTGATTTTTCCGGGTCCCCAATCCCATTCGCCCATGCCGCGGCCACGCCTCCCCGGGAGCTGTCGATCACGGTAGAGCCCCCGCTTCCCGTCCTTCGGCGGCCGTCGGGACGCGATTGGTTCGCGAAGATCAGCGGGGCGGAAAACCAGGGCTGGATTTCTGGATTTCTGGTTGCTTTTGTTCCCGCAAATTTGCGTGGAGCATTGTTTTTGGGCGAAAGCGGGGCGTTCGGCCTTCCTGCTTTATTCCTGAGCGGTGTAAGAGACAGGTAGCGGGTGTCTTCGGGAAACGGCCGCCGCGGGGTCCGGAGCCCCGGGTTCTAATCCCGGGTCGGCCACTGCTAAGCTGTGTGACCTTGGGCGAGTCACTTGGCATCTCTGAGCCCCAGGCGCCTCCCCGGAAAAATGAGGGTAATAATAACCGCCCCTGGGCGCTTGTGAGAAGGTGATGAGCTCACAGAGGGCCGGCACCCTCACTCTTGAGGCGGCTGGCCTGGCCCGGGGGTGTGATGGGAGGTGCAAGTTTTCTCCAAAAGCCTCGTCCAAATGAAGCCTTTAAATCCGCCTTCTTTCCGCGGCTACTTCCCCAGCTTGCCAAACCGAGAAAATGCAAACACGGGGGTGGGGGTGGCGGCTAGGGAGCTGACCTGGCTGCAAGTAAACAGAAACGCCACCTTCCCCTGGCACTTGCATTGGCACCGGATCGCAGGTGGGGGAAGGGCCGGTGCACCGAACCACCTTTAAATTCCCACCAGTTACACTCAGGCGAGGCAGCAGAGGCGTGGGGGCTTCACGTTCATTCCTTCCCTCCCCTTCCCCTAGATCGCTGCTTTGGACGTATGTGGATCTAGATCGGCATCTATTCATTCATGGGTTCCAGGTCCCAAGCGCCCTGGGGCAGCTGAGAGCAAAACTGGCACCCTCCCTACCCTGTGGAGCTCACACTCTGGTTCCGGGCAGTGCGCAATAGAGATTGGTTGAATCAATGAATGAACCTCTGCAGGATATGGTCCAAGGTGCTGAAAACTTCCTAACAAAACTCTCTGGCTGAACCTGGTGTGCCTGTAGTTCCAGCTAATGTGGAGACCAAGGCCGGAGGATCACTTGAGGCCAGGAGTTCAAGGCCAGCCTGCCAACACAGTGAGACCCCACCCCCAGTCTCTCCAAAACAAACAAACCCACATTCTCCAGCCTTAGATCTTCCAGAATGAGCAGACACTGCAGAAAGGCACGGATGGGGACAAAAAGATTTGCTGTCCCCTCCCACAGCCCCCTCCACACCTTGGGCACATTTCATTGGAGCCACCCCCGTGTTCTTGGTCAGTGTAGGAAGAAGCAAAAGTCTAAATGAAGTCAGGATGGCTTCCCACGTGGGCACAAGGGCAAGGCTGTGGACAGTTGGGTCTCCTCATCTTATTTCCCAGGTCTAGACTGATTTCTATTAAGAATTAAATTAATCGTTTTTCTCTTGGCCCTCACTTCTTAATGGGATTCCAGGGAACTGGCCACATTCCAAAATCCATAATCTGAGGTAGTGAAAGAACATGAACATCAAGACAGTTTGGCTGGGCTCAGTGGCTCACATCTGTAATCCCAACACTTTGGGAGGCCAAGGTGGGCAGATCCCTTAAGCCCAAGGAGTTCAAGACCAGCCTGGGCAAATTGCAAAACCCCATCTCTACAAAAAAATAGGAAAATTAGCCGGGTGTGGTAGCATATGCCTGTAGTCCCAGTTACTTGGGAGACTGCGGTGGAAGAATCGCCTGAGCCCAGGAGATGGAGGTTGCAGTGAATGGTGATCTTGCCACTGCACTCCAGCCTGGGCAACAGAGTGAGCCTCTGTCTCAAAAAAAAGAAAAAAAAAGAAAAAAGAAAAGATAGTTCAATACTTTCATTTCTCATTGATAATGCAAGATCCTTGGAGAAAGATCTTGGAACCTCATCAGTGCTGGGGTGCTTCTCCAATCCAGCCCGAGCTGGCAGTGAAATCCCCAGGCTCCAATGCCAAGGGAGCTCCAGTCCCAGCTCTGGCTGACTATGTGAGCTTGGCTCTGCATTCAAAGGCCTCTGAGCCTCAGTTTCCTCATCTGTAGAAGGGAGCCAGGAGCCTGTCATCCTGGCTGGCAGTGGAGGTCAGAAATGCTCATGGAAAGCCCTGGCTGGCTGGAACAAGGGAGGCCTGAGCTGTGGAAGTCCCTGGATCGAGGTCCTCCCCACTTCCTGCTGCCTTTTTGGTCCTTCTTGCCATACTCTTTTCGATTTAACGGCTTAGTAGGTTGAGTCGTGTCCCCCCAAAGTTCATCTCCACCCCAGATATCAGAATGTGACCTTATTTGGAAAAAGGGTGTTTGCAGATATAATAAGAGTCAAGATAAAATTATACTAAATTAGAGTGGGCCCAAAGTGCAATGAGACTGTCCTTATAAGATACCGAAAAGAACACACAGAGACGTGAGGGGAAAGGAGAGTATGTGCAAGGATGGCAGAGATTGAAGCCAAGGAACGCCTGGGCGTGCCAGAATCTGCGGGAGACAGAAAGGACCCTCCCCTAGAGCCTCCAGAGGGAGCAGGGCCCTGTCCACATCTTGACTTTGGACTCTTGGCCTCCAGAACTGAGAGAGGGCAAGTTGCCATTGCTTTCACCCCCATCCCGCCCTCCCTCCCAACCCTCCCCATCCCCGCCCTTCCCCCAACCCTCCCCCCCACATACGCGCACTCATTGTGGTTATTTGTAGGGCAGCCAGGGAAACCGAAACAACGTTGTTTCCCCCTAGACATCAGTGTGGCTCAGCTCAATCCAGTTCACAGCAAATATTGAATCCCTGCCCCACAGGACCAAGCCTCAGGAAGGACTTGGAGACCTCAGAGGCGAATGAGACTCAGCCCTGCAGCCCTGCAGCACTGACAGCCTGGACTCCCCACTCTGAAGTAGGCAGGCTGCCTGAGGGAGGGGTCCTACCTCCTGGGAAGAGGGCAGATGCTGACCTCCTGGGCCCGCCAGCATTCTCTGGGGCCTGGCCCCAAGATTCTGGTTTTCCACCCCGGCACCTACTCTCTCCCCCTTCCTAGACTATCTGCCCATGCACAAGGTGACCCCGGCTGCAAGCGTGCCTGGAGCTTTTCTCCACTTCTGCCTCGACATCTGCCACTGTCTCCTCTGGAAAGGGAGGCAGCTGAAGGGCACAGGCCCCAAGCCTTGCTGGAGGGCCGGGATCCCTGGGAGGAGGTTGGGAGAGGACTCGGGGGCTCAGGCTAGGTCAGGAGGTAGGCTGTGCCTCCTTGTGAGGGGCCCCGCACTGGGGGAGCTCACCATCTAGGGTGGTGTTCAGCCCAGTTGGTTACTACTGGGTGTGAGAGCTGTAGTTCTGCAGGGCTGAAGGGCTGAGTGTCATTTGCCTCTAAGGCCCCCAAGCTGGTCCTGAGGCCTGGTCCTGTAGGGCAGGGATTGAATATTTGTTGTGAGGTGGACTGCACTGAGAGCCACACTGATGTTTAGTTGTATTGATTTCCTGTGACTGCCCTACAAATAACCACAAAGAGTCGAGGGGAGAAGTGGGGACTGTCCCTTCCACGGGGCTGCAATCAAGCACAAAGGACTCTCATGGTATTATTTTTGAGAGAGAGACACAGACTTGGAGTTCACCACAAATTCCCCAAACAAACAATTTTATGAGGAGGACATAACATGCTTGGGGCTTACTGCTTAGGTCTGAATTAGTGATACTGACTACAGCAGGCGACTAGGCCGAGCCCAGAAATGGGCCACAGGGACCCCAAGCACATGCTCTTCCCCCATACTGCCACCATCTTGCTTTTCCTGCAGACCTCAGAACCCCCCACCGAGAGGAGGGATCTGCAGGCCAGGCCAGGAGCAGGACAACACAAGCAAAAAACTCAGAAGACTCAGACTGAGACAGGGGCCCCTTAAGTGATCGGGGCTGGAGGTGAACAGAGAAGCCTGGCATGGCAGGGAATTGCCTCTCTGGGGTGTTGCCAGGGTGTGTGCGGGCTCCAGCTGGGATATGCACGTCCTTCCCTTGGCCTGAGTTCTGCTAACCTGTGATTGAGAAAGTCTGGGACCCGACACCCTGAGCACGGAGGCCATAAATCCAGTGGATCCCTACAATTCCTGACAGGGTCCTGGCTCCACGACCGGTTCCTGGACAGCCTCATGTAATTACTGAAACCCCGTGGGGCTGTTTCTGATATTGCTATCAACATTCCCATGACACACATACTAAATGGGTAAGGGCTTCAGCCGGGGCCACAGTTGCTTCACGCTGGAATTGGATTCTGCCCTAAGTCAATGGCTCATAGACTCTGCCCCTCCCAGGAAGAAACCACAAATGTGACATACTGTTTATTCACTGTTTTTGCAAAGGTGTCTGTTGCTTGCCAGCTTTTCCAGCCATGACTGCAGACAAAGTCCACCTAGAGTCATAAACGGACAATTAGCCCCGAGCAATGTCTAGCCACGGTTTCTGCACAGCCCGACGTTTTTGTCCGTGACAGACCTGCTTACCCGGCTATCTTTGGTGTGGGGCTAGATGCGTATTTCCCAGTGGGAATGGCCTGGGGTCTCATTTAAAGTGGAGGGTCCTAGCCGGGCACGGTGACTCACACCTGTAATCCCAGCAGTTCGGGAGGCTGAGGCGGGTGGATCATCTGAGGTCAGGAATTCGAGACCAGCCTGACCAATAGGGACTTAAACCCTGTCTTTAAAAAAATAAAACAAAAAGTGGAGGAAACTAGGCCTGGCCCCACATATGGAGTCAGGATCCCTGAGGGTAGGACCTTGGAATCTGCATTTTTTTCCTTTTTTGAGACACGGTCTCACTCCATTTCCCAAGATGGGGCGCAGTGGTGCGATCTCACCTCACTGCAACCTCTGTCTCCTGAGTTTAAGTGATTCTCCTGCCTCAGCCTGTCGAGCAGTTGGGATTATAGGCACGTACCACCATACCCGGCTAATTTTTTGGTTTTTTAGTAGAGATGGGTTTTCACTATGTTAGACAGGCTGGTCTCGAACTCCTGACCTCAAGCCATACACCCGCCTCGGCCTCCCAGAGTGCTGGGATTGCAGGTGTGAGCCACGGTGCCTGGCCAGGAATTTGCGTTTTTGCCAGTAACGCTGTCATCTCAGCACACACCAAAGTTTGAAATTACTGTTGCGGTGTGGAGTTCTTGCTTCCCGGGCCTGTGGATTGAACAACAGCAACCACAGTAGTTATTAGAGTTTTCAGTCTGGAACACAAGTCTGCTGCCCAACACAGGTTTCCTCCCGTTTTATAGATGGGAAACCTGAGGCTTCATAAGGCTGTTATTGACCTGAGGTCACATAGCTGAGGGCTCCTGGTGCTTAGCGTTAAGTTTTGCAGCCTTATTTCTGTTGGATATTTGTTTCTGACGTTTCTGTGTTTCTGGCACTGCAGTTGTGATATCCTCTGAAAGCCAAGGATGAATTCACTGCTGACCTTGGTTTTGTTTGTTTGTTCTCACCTTTTATTGTGAAAATGTGCAAAGATACTCAAAAGTCAGGAGGATCGTATGGTGATTCCTCGTAGTCCCCTTTGGCCAACTTCAGCAAAGATGACATTTTGCCATGCTTATTTCATCCATTTCTCTCACCCCACCCCCGACATACACACATGTTCTTTCTGGAGTATTTTCAAGCAAATAGAGGATTTTTAAAAACATGTAAATGACTGTATTGTTTTGTCTGATTATGATGCAATACATGTTCCTTGTGAACAGATTATACCTCGCTAAAAAACAATACAAAAGACCACAAATAATCTCACTTCTCAGCCATAACCAACTCTAAAAGATTCTCTTCTAGACACTTTTGTATTCAAATATATTTATGCACACATACTTTTACAAAAAAAATAGTATATGACACAAAAATAGGATAGTACTCCATATTTTGCAATCTATTTTTTTTTTCTTAACAATACATCCCAAATGTCTTTTCGTATCCATGACTCTATTCTAAATCATGGCTTTTAAGGGCAACACAAATCTTTGTTTGGATGTAGCATGATTTATGCAAAGAATCCCCTATTGCTGGGCATTCAGGTTGCTTCTATGCTGAGAGAGTTTCCAAAGGCAGTCCTGCTTGCTCTGGACTTTTCAAGAGGTTGAAAGCGGATCTGCCGCCTCTAGATCCTGTGTGGGGTTCAGGGAAGCGTCAGGAAGATGGAAGAGCTGGAGAGCTTCCCAAAGCCATCTGAATCATCTTCACGTTACCATCACTGCTTTGTCTGAAATGAAGTCATAAGACATAAGACACTCACAGACTCAAGTGTGGATAAAAAGAAAACATTCCAAAGGCCTATAACATATCGTTTGGGTGGCGAGGTGTGACTCCAAAAGCTCTCTTTTTGAACGAACATACCAGGGCTCATCCAAATGCAAAACTCTCCCTACTTCAAAGTCATCACTCTAAAAGGCAGAACTCTCATTGGGATAACACTGTAATTGCTTGAAGATACATCTAGGAATTCCTCTTTTATTATTTATTTATTTTTTGAGACAGAGTCTCACTCTGTCGCCAGACTGGAGTGCAGTGGCACTATCTCAGCTCACCGCAACCTCTGCGTCCCAGGTTCAAGCGATTCTCCTGCCTCAGCCTCCCGAGTAGCTGGGATTACAGGCATGCACCACCATGCCTGGTTAGTTTTTGTATTTTTAGTAGAGATGAGGTTTCACCATGTTGGCCAGGATGGTCTGGATCTCTTGACCTGGTGATCCACCCCCCACCTCGGCCTCCCAAAGTGCTGGGATTACAGGCATGAGCCACGGCACCCAGCCAAATTCCTCTTTTAAAACCGTCTCAGGATCTGGTGTCAGTAACATCTGGATGCACTGCAGGCTGGAAGGCCTTTATGATTCAAGGTGGATTGATTTCTGTAAATAGCCTGTGCCCACCAAATAAATTAGAAACAACATAATCTATGATGTCTAGTTTGAGCAGAAACAGATTTATTAAATTATAATGACATCTCAGTCTCTGGCAGGGTAAGAGAACTAGGTGGGAATGCCATTTTTGCATCTTGTTCTATAAGATGCCTGCTTTTGCCCATTTTTCTCTCAGGGTTTTTGTCTATGTTTCTTTCCATTTTTAAGAGTTCTTTAAGTTCATTTTATTGGCCAGGTGCGGCAATGCATGCATAGAATTGCAGTACTTTGGGACGCTGAGGCGGGCAGGTTGGTCTTGAGGCCAGGAGTTCAAGACCGACCTGACCACCATTGTGAAGCCCTATCCCTATTAAAAATACAAAAACTAGCTTGGCGTGGTGGCGGGCACCTGTAATCCCAACTACTGGGGATCTAGGGCAGGAGACTCATTTGAAACTGGGAAGCAGAGGTTGCAGTGAGCCGAGATCATGCCGCTGCTCTCCCAGACAAGCAAGATTTGTCTCAAAAAACAACAAAAAAAACCAAACAACAAAAAACCTAAATAAATAAATAGCCTTAGAGAGCCAGGCAAAAAGTAAATGAGTGACCCTGGCTGGTAAAAAATAGAGGGTGGCGAGGCTTGTGGCCAACCAGAGATTAAAACTTTTTTTGTTGTTAACAGTCAGGGTCTTGCTCTGTGGCCCAGGATGGCATGCAGTGGTGTGATCACAGCTCACTGCAGCCTCGGGTTCCGGGGCTCGGGAGATCTCCCAGCTCGTCCTCCCTGGTAGCTGGGACCACAGGTGTGTGCCGTCATGCTCAGCTAGTTTTAAAATGTTTTGTAGAGACAGGGTCCTGCTTGTTGCCCCGGCTGGTGCCAAACTCCTGGGCTCAAACAATCCTCCGGCCTCAGCCTCCCAAAGTGCTGGGAACAGGTGTGAGCTGCTGTGCTGGGCACTTCTTTTTTCTTTTTCTTCTTTTGAGATAGAGCCTCACTCTGTCACCAGGCTGGAGTGCAGTGGGGCAATCTCGGCTCACTGCAGCCTCTGCCTCCCAGGTTCAAGTGATTCTTCTGCCTCAGTCTCCTGTGTAGCTGGGACTACAGACATGTGACACCATGCCTGGCTAATTTTTTTATATTTTTAGTAGAGACGGGGTTTCACTGTGTTTGCCAGAATAGTCTTGATTTCCTGACCTCACGATCCATCCGCCTCGGCCTTCCAAAGTGCTGGGAATGCAGGTGTCAGCCACCGCGCCCGGCTGGCTCTTTTTCTTTTTTTTTAAACACAGTTTCCCAGGGCAGCTGTAAACAAATGATCATTAACAGGATGGCTTAGAACGACAGAAATTAATCCTCTTATAGTTCTGGAGGCTGAGGCCGGAAATCAAGGTGTTGACAGAGTTGGTGCCCTCTGAGACTTAAGGGCCTTTCTCCCAGCCTCCAAGGGCTGCTGGCCATCCATGGGGGCCTCCGCTTGTGGACTCACCAGTCCAGACTCTGCCTGTGTCTTCACGTGGCCGTCTCCACTGCATGGCTGTGTCCAAATTCCCCTCCCCAAGCTTACAACTCACCCCTCCATCCCCTGACCACTTCCTCTGTGAAATGGTTATACAAATATCTACCTCACAACATGACTTGGAGAATTAGATGAGATAATGCTTAGCAAATGCTTAGCAGGTGCTCAGGAAACAGTGGCTGGCATCACTTTTAGAAGGTCTTCAACCTGGTGTTTTGAGGTAGGTGGGGATCCCGTGAAAGGCTCCGTCACGTAAACATCGTAAACGCAGCCAGTGCCCACGTGGGAAGTCTCCTGTCGCACTGGAACTGTGAGCAAGCTCCTGACACCAAATAAATACCCCTTCCTCTGTGTGTGTGTGTGTGTATGTGACTGTGTGTGTAGAGGCACATGAGTGCTACGTGGGCTGCATGTTGTGTATGCATGTGGTATAGTGGCATGTCTGTATGTGGTATGTGGCATGTGTGATACGTGTGCTATGTGGTGTGTATGTGTGTATTATGTGTAGGAGTGTATGTGATATATGTATATTTTGTGTGGTGTGTGTATGCATGTGCTATGTGGTGTGTATACATGTGTGATATATCTGTGTGGCATGTATATGTGTGTTGGAGTATATGTGTGACATGTGGTGTGTATATGTGTGTATGTATGTGGTGTGTGGTGTGTATATGTTTGTGTGTAGGTGGCATGTGACATGTATGTATGTGTGTAGATGTGTACACATGTGTATGTATGTATTGCATATGGTGGATTTATGTATATGTGTATATAAGTGTGGAACATCGTGTGTGTGGAATGTGTGGTATGCGTGATGTGATGTGTGTGGAATGTGTGCATGTTGTATGTGCTATGTGGTGTGTATGTGTTGTGTGTGTGAGATGTGCTGTGTATGTGTTTATGTGCATATGTGAGTATGTATGGTATGTGTGTGGTGTATATGTGGCATGTGTTGTGTGTGAAGTGTGTGTGTTGTGTGTGCTATGTGGAGTGTATATGTGATATGTGTGTGGCATATGCTGTGTATGTGTGGTGTATGTGTTTGTGTGTGTGGCATGTGGTATGTGTGAAATGTGTGTGTGTGCTATGTGATGTGCATACGTGTATGTGTGGTATGTATGTGGCATGTGCTGTGTATGTATGTGTTTATGTGTGTGATATGTGTGGCTTGTGTCATTCATGTGCATACACGTGGCATGTGCTGTGTATGCGTGTAGGTGTGGCATATGTATATGTGTGTGTAGTGTGTGCGTGGTATGTGGTGCGTATGGAATGTGTGTGTGTTCTATGTGTTATGTGCTATGTGTATACATATACATGTGGTATGTGTGTTGTGTGTGTAGCGTGTGTGCTTGTGTTTACAACGCAGACACTCCCACCTGAGTTTGATGGAAGCAACACCCCTGTCAGAGAGAGCAATTCTGACAGTCACCGCCCCAGTGGCCACCTTGCCTGGAGCGGACCATACGGAGGCACAGGCAGGTGCTTAACTGCGCGGCTTCCATCATGAGCGAAGCTGGTGCTGGCTGTCATCATTTGCAGATGAAACTACTGGTGCACAGAGTGGTCACTTGCAAGGGAGAGCCCACCCGTCAGGGACAGAGTGAGGGTTAAGGCTAGCAGCCTCACGGTGCCTCTTGTCAAGCCTGGCCAGGCTAAGGGTTTTGGCACTGAAAACAGCAGGGCAGAAGTGCCAGGGGACAAAGCACTTTCATGCCTCATTTAGCCCTAGTGACATGCTTTGAAATCAATAGATCATTATCCTCACCTGGCCGAGGAGGAAATCAGGCCCTGGGGGAGGCCAGCAGATACCTGCAGGGCTAGGACTTGAATCAAGGTCTCCTGATCCCAAATCCCACTGCTCCTTCCCCTCCAGAGCGGCTGTGGGTTAAGGCGGGGTCTGGATGGCGACTCTGGTGAGGAGGGTGGCGTGGACCAGGTTCCTGCAGCCGCACAGCTATGGCTGGTGTCCCGGATGCTGACATGTGTGAGGGGTTCATGTCCTCATTTCACTTGGCCCTCACAACCGTCCTGCAAGTAGAACATTCTTCCACTTTTACAGATGAAGACACTTAGGCTTAGAGAATCCACTTGCCCAGTGTAGACAGCTAGAAAGGACAAGTCCAGGTCTGCTTGATGAACAAGCCTGTATATTCTCTGCTGTGTGACCCTAATCACGTTAGGGGGTTCTTGAGAAGGCAGAGGAACCTTGCCCTTGCATTTAAGCCACAGCAGCTCTAATGAATATGTGCGCGTGCATATGTAGGTCCTGTGTTCCTGTCGATACTAATAAGTACAAATTGCATATTAATGTATATTAACATGCATTACTATATAATAATACATATCTGAAAGCTGGCTTCAGCTTCAGACTTTGAGAGTGATTTGGGGTGCTAACACTTTTGTAAGCTGCCGGTCCGTGTGTCATACATGTGATTCCTTGCACACATTTAAGCCTTGGCATGCCTGCTTCTTTTCTCTTAACAGAGGGATGGCTCTTCATTAGGTTGCCAGCACAGAACCTTCAGAACCACCGCTGGTGTAACACACAGTAAAGCCCACCCATGTGTTCCTGTGGAATCTGACCATGGCAATACACATAGATCAGTGGCTTCATTAAATTCTTAGCTCCTTGAGAGCAGGGGCCATGGCTGATTAAGTTTGTCACTTTGGATTTCCAGCTCCAGATGGGTACCATGTATGCAGTCAGTGCTCATTAAATGTTTGCAGGTGGTCATTCTGGCTTTTGTTTTTTTTTTTTTTGAGATGGAGTTTCACTCTTGTTGCCCAGGCTGGAGTGCAGTGGTGTGATTTCAGCTCACCACAGCCTCCACCTCCCGGGTTCAAGTGATTCTCCTGCCTCAGCCTCCCCAGTGGCTGGGATTACAGGCACCTGCTGCCACACCTGGCTAATTTTTGTATTTTTAGTAATAGAGACAGGGTTTTGCCATGTAGTCCAGTCTGGCCTCAAACTCCTGACCTCAAGTGATCCACCTGCCTTGGCCTCCCAAAGTTCTGGGATTACAGGTGTGAGCCACCGCGCCTGAAGTGTTTTTTTGACAGAGTCTCAGGGTTTTGCCATGTTGGCCAGGCTGGTCTTGAACTGCTGACCTCAGGTGATCCACCCTCCTCGGCCTCTCAAAGTGCTAGGATTACAAGCATGAGCCACCGTGCCCAGCCCATTCTGGCTTCTTACATAGATTTTTACAATGCTTCACCCAAACAGAAACATTTTCTTCTGTAAAGATTATGGTACTACGTTAATTTCTCTAAAGAGTGGGCTATCTCATCAGTCAATTATGGTTTGTCATGTATAACGGTGGTTTTACCCAAATGCTTGCTTGTAATGTGGAATTTTCCTAAAACATTGTTAATATTTTCTTATAACATGGCTCAGGAAGGGAAAGACTTGAACTGGAAGAGAATTCAGCAGCCATCCAGATCAATTCTTTAATTAGCAAATGAGGAAAGTAAAGTTCGAAGCGGCAGAGGGACTTCCAGGGGTCAACCGGCGAATCCACTTAGTGACATATTTGGGAGCTGGTTGCTGCTGCAGAAAATAACTGATCTGATTCACAACATCTTCAGATTCTGGATCAATTATATGCTTGGCTAAATTTTTTGTTATAGATGTGAGAACATTTTTCAGTAACATGTTCCATTCACTATCCATCCAAGCTTCTGTCATTAGATAAGACTTCGCCCATGTTACCTGCTACCTAGAAGCCCTTGGAGGGCAGGGGCTGGGTCTGTTTGTTCACAGTGACTAGTATACACATTTGTTGAATGAATGGCTGATGGAACTTGAATTGAAACACAGCATATGACTTTCTCATTTATTCCAACGGTCCACTTAGTATAGATCCTGCACTATCCTATTTAGTTGTTTTTGGGTTTTAGTGACAAATGTCTTTGGCTGCAATTAACAATGATATAAACATATGGAGGCTTATTTTCTGACACAACAAGAAGTCCAGAGACGGGCAGTTGCTGACACTGCTCCAGCAATGTTGCTCAGTTATGTTGGAACAGCAACCATGATTGTCTTGGCTTTTCCTCATGGTAGCAATATGACTGCCATAGCTCCAAGCATTGCATCCTGCATTCAGTGCAAGAAAAAGGGAGTAAGGGATGAAACCAGCAGATGAGGAAAAGCAAATGCTTCTTTTTTTCCCCTGAGAAACCCCCTAATAGATTTCTGCTTCAATGTTATTTGCTAACACTGTACCAATGGCCACCCATATTTGCAAAGGAGATGAGGAAGGGCAGGCAGGATCTGACTAAAGCCTTTATGATCAGGCTTGCTCTCTTATGCCTCTGCCATCACCCAGACAGAAACATGCCCAAGTTAGCCCTCCGGTCCCACAAGGAACATGAGAAACAGGGAAATCAGAGCCATCCAAGCTGAACTCAGCCTCGATCAGCAGGCCTTAGTGGACCCCAAGATGGGTAAATCCAGAGCTACCCAGTTGAACCCAGTCTAGATCAGCTGACCCTCAGCCTCCCCTACCTGCAGGTGTGTGAGAATTAACGCGTATTGTTTTTCAATTATTTCTTCTTCAGTACGTTTGTAACCATGGTTCATGCATACAGAGGGCAAATGTCATCGTTTACCATGGGGTCAGTATCAGAGCATTTATTTATTTATTTTTTGAGATGGAGTCTTGCTCTGTCACCAGATGGAGTGCAGTGACACGATCTCGGCCCACCGCAAACTCTGTCTCCTGGATTCAAGCGATTCGCCTGCCTCAGCCTCGGGACTACAAGTGCACGCCACCACGCCCGGCTAATTTTTTGTATTTTAGTAGAGACAGGGTTTCACCATGACCAGGATGGTCTCCATCTCCTGACTTCATGATCCGCCAGCCTCGGCCTCCCAAAGTGCTGGGATTACAGGCGTGAGCCACCAGAGAATTTATTAAGGCAGACAATGAGCACAGGAAGGTGGCCCAAGGCATTGTGTCTCCCCTGAGGAATTTCTGTCCCCAGCTGGACAGCCTGACAGGTACGTGAACGAACGAAGCCTCAGCGTCATCAAAGGGCCTGAGCCATTGTCAAGAGTCCTGAGGTCTGAGGCTCTCCAGAACTGGTTGACTCATTGACTCAAGGGCACCACTGAGAACCCAAGCTTTTTCCGTCTATACATTCTGCCCTCCTGGTGTGTCAGCCTTAGCCTCAGCCTGGCTGTCCTCGCACGCTCAAGTGGCTGCAGTCGTTCCAGCCAGCACCCAGCTGCAGAAGAAAGACTATAAAGGCAAAAAAATACCTTTCCCCGAAGCCCCTCTGCAGACTCTTACTGGCCAGATGGTCTCACTTGGCCGTGGTTAAACTAACCACAGAGGAGAATAAGCGTCATCCTGCCCACCCTTGCCCAGTTAGAGTGTGTCTTCTGCGGTTGGAGCCAGGCTCCCCTGAAGGCCACGGTTGTGCGAAGGGTGTGGGGGCCAGAACACAATCAGAGTGCCATCCGTAAATGGGGATAGTGCAGCTCAGAGAAGCTATATACTTGTGTGAGGTCACACCTGGTAAGCTATAGGACCAGGTTTCCAATCCCAATCTGACTGACCCCAGATCCCCCCAGACCCCCTGCTGCTTTCCACGGGGTGGTGGGCTGGGCCTGACGTCCTCCAGGGCTGCCGCTGTCCTGCTGCTCCCACAGTCTTCGTGGTCATCCTCCTCGGTTACAGCCCATTTTTGATCATGTAGGTGCTCAGTAATCACTCATTTTTCAACTGGGCAGATACACACACAGCCCCGGATAATCGCATGGGTTTATTCCAACACTGTTGTCTGAAGGCCAGGTCTGCCAGATGAATCACCGCCACATCGGCTACGGCTTCTGCAGCCCGTGGACACGCCGTCTTCTTTCCCGTTCACCCTGTGGCTATTTCTCTGAGAATGAGCAGCAGTGCTGGGAGGAGGGAAGGAAGTTATTGAGTGTGTGTCACTCTTTAGCATCTCTGGGGGACGTGTGACCAGGAGGAGGCTGTCTGTCCGTGGTTTCCTGCTGTCCAACCCACGGCTGGCCCTGACGGAGGACACCTGTGGAATAGGCATGTTGTCCACAGCATCAATCCTCAGCGCTCACGTGGCTCTTGCACCGTGATTATCACTCACAGGAACACTAGCCTCCGCCCCGCCTCGGCCCCGAGCAGACTGTGCTGGAATGCTCCTCACCCTGTCGGCTGATTAATGGTTACCAGCTGTTAATAAGTGAGAAAGTTGGAAAAGGCCAGCGCTTTGGAAACCTGGTTTCTGTACTTCCTATCTCTGTGGGCTTGGGTGTGCCTCACTCCCGCTGTGCCTTGGCTATCTCACCGTGTAAGGGGTAACGCCTTGCAGCATTGCTGTGTGGCTCGAGCACCATGAATTTGGAGGATCCAGCGCTTTGTAGGCACCCAAGAGCGGTGAACACCGATGCCGTTATCACTGGACTTGGGCCAGTAAAACTTGGGCCAGTAAAACTGGGCAGAAGTCGAGATTTCTAAGTGAAACCATTGAGTTGTTTGTTTGTTTGTTTGTTTGTTTTGAGATGGAGTCTCACTCTGTTGCCCAGGCTGGAGTGCAGTGGCACAGTCTTGGCTCGTTGCAACCTCAGCCTCCCAGGTTGAAGCGATTCTCCTGCCTCAGCCTCCTGAGTAACTGGAACTACAGGCGCATGCCACCATGCCCGCTAATTTTTGTATTTGTGGTAGGGAAGGGGTTTCACCATGTTGGCCAGGCTGGCCTCAGACTCCTGACCTCAAGTGATACACCCACCTCGGCCTCCCAGAGCATTGGGATGACAGGCGTGAGCCACCATGCTCAGCTGAAACCATTGAGTTGTATGAACTTCCGTGCCAATTTCATACAGCCCTTGGAGTGTGGCCTGGGTTGAACTCTAATGAAGAGAATTGGATCTCCTAGTAGTCAGCTGGCATCTTAGCATACACCGAAGCAGGGGTTGACATGTTCTATAAGGACAGGCTTCAAAGTCTTATGAGCTTCCTTGCTTTGTCCAGGGAACTGGGAAAGAAAAATTGAAGAGATTTATGCTTCCCTTTGGGTAAGGGTGTGAGTTCCTGTTGCTGCTGTAACAATAATTACTGCACACTTAGTTGCTTCAAATAACACAAATTATTCCCTTACAGTTCTGGAGGCCAGAAGTTCAAAATGAGTTCCATGAGTTTAAAACCAAGGTGTCATTAGGGCTGGTTCTTTCTGGAGGCTCAGAGGGGAATCCATTTCCTTGTCTTTTCCAGTTTCTAGAAGCTACCTGCGCTCCTTGGCTCATGACTCCTTCTCTATCACCGAAGTGCATCACTCTGGCCTCTTCTTCCACAGTCAGACCCCCTTCTCTTACCTTTGACCTTCTTATCTCCCTCTTTTTTTCTCCCTCCCTCCCTCCTTTCTTCCTCTTTCTTTCTTTCCTTCTTCCTTTCTTTCTCTCTCTCTCTCTTTCTTTCTTTTCCTTCCTTTCTTTCCCTTCCTTCCTTCCTTCCCTCCTTTCTTTCTCTTTCTTCCTTTCTTCTCTCTCTTTCTTCTTTTCTCTTCTTTCTGATAGGGTCTCACTCTGCCACCCAGGCTGGAATACAGTGGTACATTCACAGCTCACTGCAGCTATGACCTCTTGGGGCTCAAGTGATCCTCCTATCTCAGCCTCCAAGTAGCTGGGACCACAGATGTGTAACACCATGCCTAGCTAACTTTTTAATTTTTTGTAGACATGAGGTCTCCCTATGTTGCCTAGGCCGGTCTTGAACTTAGTATCATGAGAACAGCATAGGGAGGTGGCCCCCATGATTCAATTACTTCCCACTGGGTCCCTCCCACAACATGTGGGGATTATGGGATTACAATTCAAGATGAGATTTGAATGGGAACACAAAGTGAAACAATAACATTTCTCCCCGGTCCCTCCCAAATCTCATATCCTCACATTTCAAAACACAATCATGCACTTCCAACAGTCCCCCAAAGTCTTAACCTCATTCCAGCATGAACCCAAAAGTCCAAGTCCAAAGTCCTGAGACAAGGCAAGTCCCTTTCACCTTTGAGCCTGTAAAATCAAAAGCAAATTAATTACTTCCTAGATACAATGGGGATACAGACATTGGGTAAATACACCCATTCCACATTGAAGAAATTGGCCAAAACAAAGGGGCTACAGGCCCCATGCAAGTCCAAAATCCAATGGGGCAATCATTAAACCTTAAAGTACCAAAATGATCCCTTTGACTCCATGTCTTACATCCAGGTCATGCTGGTGCAAGAGGTAGGCTCCCATACCTCACCTAGCTGCTTTCATGGGCTGGCATTGAATGTCTGTGGCTTTTCCAAGTGCACAGTGCAAGCTGTTGGTGGATCTACCATTCCGGGGCTTGAAGAATGGCGGCTGTCTTCTCATAGCTCCATTAGGCAGGGCCCCAGTGAGGACTCTGTGTGGGGGCTCCAACCCCACATTTCCCTTCTGCACTGCCTAGCAGAGGTTCTCCATGAGAGCTGCACCCCTGCAGCAAATTTCTGCCTGGACATCCAGGTGTTTTCAAGAATCCTCTGAAATCTAGATGGAGGGTCCCAAACCTCAATTCTTGACTTCTGTGCACCTGCAGGCCCAACACAACATGTAAGCCACCAAGGCTTAGGGCTTACACCTTCTGAAGCACTGGCCTGAGCTGTACGTTGGCCCTTTTTAGCCACAGCTGGGATGCAGGGCACCAAGTCTCAAGACTGTACAGAGCAGCAAGGCCCAGTGCCTGTCCCTTGAAATCACTTTTTCCTCCTAGGCCTTCAGGCTTGTGATGGGAGGGGCTGCTGTGAAGGTCTCTGACATACCCTGGAGACACTTTCCCCATTGTCTGGCAATTAACATTTGGCTTCTTGTTACTTGTGCAAATTTCTGCAGCTAGCTTGAATTTCTCCTCAGAAAATAGGCTTTTCTGGCCAGGGCGGTGGCTCATCCCTGTAATCCCAGCGCTTTGGGAGACTTAGGTGGGTGGATCACCTGATGTCGAGTTCGAGACCAGCCTGACCAACATGGTAAAGCCTTGTCTCTACTAAAAATGCAAAAATTAGCTGGGCATGGTGGCAGGTGGCTATAATCCCAGCTACTCAGCAGGCTGAGGCAGGAGAATCTCTTGAACTTGGGAAGCAGAAATTGCAGTGAGCCGAGATCATGCCAGTACACTCCAGCATGGGCAACAGAACAAGACTGTGTCTCAAAAACACAAAAACAAAAATAAAAAAAACAGAAAATAGGTTTTTCTTTTCTATCACATTGTCAGGCTGCAAGTTTTCCAAGCTTTTATACTCTGCTTCCCTTTTAAACACAAGTTTCTATTCCAAACCATACCTTCATGAATACATAAAACTGAATGCTTTTAAGAGCATCCAAGTGACATCATGAATGCTTTGCTGCTTAGAAATTTTTTCCACCAGATACTATAAATCATCTCTCTCAAGTTCAAAGATCTCTAGGGCAGTGGCAAGATGCTGCAGTCTCTTTGATAAAGCACAGCAAGAGTCACCTTTGCTTCAGTTCCCAACAAGTACCTCATCTCCATCTGAGACCACCTCAGCCTGGACTTCATTATCCACGTCACTGTCAGCATTTTGGTAAAAGCCATTCAGCAAATCTCTAGGAAGTTCCTAACTTTCCCACATCTTCCTGTCTTCTGAACTCTCCGTCTCTAGGAAGTTCCAGACTTTCCCACATTTTCTTTTTCTGAGCCCTCTGTTCCAACGTCTGTCAGTTACCCAGTTCTAAAGTCACTTCGCATTTTCAAGTGACCTTACAGCAGCACACTACTCCCAGTACCAATTTACTGTATTAGTCTGTTCTCAGGCTGCTGTGAAGAAATACCCAAGAGTGGGTAATTTATAAAGAAAAGAGGTTTAATTGACTCACAGTTCCACATAGCTAGGGAGGCCTCAGGAGACTTAAAATCATGGCAGACAGCATGTCTTTACAGGGTGGCATAAGAGAGAACGAGTGCCAGCCGGGGAAATGCCAGACGCTTATAAGACCATCAGATTTTGTGAGAATTCACTCACTATCACAAGAACAGCGTGGGGGAAACTGCCCTATGATTCAACTACCTCGCACTGGGTTCCTTCCCCGGCGTGGGGATTATGAGATTATAATTCAAGATGAGATTTGGGTGAGGATACAGAACCAAACCATATCAGCCACTATGCCCAGATAATTGTTTTTTGTTTTTTTGAGACAGAATCTTGCTTTATCACTCCAGCTGGAGTGCAGTGGCTCGATCTCGGCTCACTGCAACCTCCACCTCCTGTGTTCAAGCGATTCTCCTGCCTCAGCCTCCCCAGTAGCTAGGAGTGCAGGTGTGCAGCACCACGCCCGGCTGATTTTTTTTTTTTTTTTTTTTTTGAGACAGAGTCTCTCTCTATCACCAGGCTGGAGTGCAGTGGCATGATCCCGGCTCACTGCAACTTCCCTTTTCTGGTTTCAAGCAATTCTCCTGCCTCACCCTCCCAAGTAGCTGGGACAACAGGCATGCACCACTCCCAGCTAATTTTTGTACTTTTAGTAGAGACAGGGTTTCACCATGTTGGTCAGGCTGGTCTCAAACTCCTGACCTCAGGTAATCTGCCTGCCTCAGCCTCCCAAACTGCTGGGATTACAGGCATGAGCCACTATGCCCAGCCATAAATTTTTTTTTTTTTTT
>PVKP010007611.1:36313-76462 GCA_004027715.1 Plecturocebus donacophilus | reverse complement strand
TCTGCGCCCTCACCGCGAGCCACAATCCCGAGCTGCTGCTACGCGGCCATTTTGGATCTCTCTCCGCCCGGTGATGAAGTTTTTCTGTTTCTTAGTTTTCCTTTGGCGGACGCCGGTTCCCCTCTTCCCGGGTTCGCTGCGCCCGCTGTGAAACTCTCCGTCCTCAGCGCTTCCAATTGCTGTTTTCCTTGTGGGGATGAGACCAGCCGAACCCGTCCGTCCCGTATTCTCTGCACCGGGAAGCGCCGCGCTGGGTGCCGGCAAAACAGTCGCGCCGGCCAAAAGAGTCGTGCCGGCGACCCGTGTGGCTTCTCCGCCAGGAATCTCCCGGTCTGTGGGCAACAAAAACTCGTCGGAAAGTGCGGCGTCCACTCGTTCTCTGCGCTTTCACTGGGAGCTACATTCCTGAGCTGTTGTTAGTCGGCCATCTTGGATCTCTCCCTCAATAAATTATTTTTAAATCTTGACGATTATTTCTTTTAAAAACTTTATAGTACCCCATGCTTGTGGCATGATATAGCCCTGTGAGCAGCCAATCTGGGACATACTAGGAATTTTAGTAAGCCTGGTTTGTATCTCCAAAGTTAAGACCCTGAAGTTGTGTCCAGACCCATCCTAGCAGAAGAAATTGCTTTAATCTAGACCTTTGGGTAATCTGGAGGGCCCCAAGCAACTGGCTGAGCAATAGCAGTACAGGCTGATGGTTGTTTTTTGTGCCCGGTGGGAGGCATAACCTAAAAAGAGCTGGGTAACTCAGATTGTCAGGAAAGTCATTTTGGGACAAGGGTCGCCGGGACTCTTAGCATATTATTAGTTAACCATGCTCGATAGTTCTGAGCGAGTCAGGTATTTCTCAACTGATAAATGATAAAACATGGATCAAGATATAATTCCATGCCTGGCCTAGAGTGAGCACGATGATGATGATAAGCTATGGACTTATCTGGTGATGTTGACTTTCAACTTCTAGTAGCAGCAGGGAGTCAAAACCTGAGTTTAAATTGTGTTCCCTCTAGTAGACCGCCTTAATCTCAATGAGGATCCAGGATGGTGGCTGGGAAGAGAACTAAGCACTTGAGTTTGATGGAGGAGCGGTGGTTCACAAGGGTGAGAATTATTGCAATGTTTGTCTTAGGATAAACAACTGATACAACTGAACTCTTTCCTTACAGTGCTAGTTAAATAACTTGTTATAGTGAATGAAATAGCATATGGTAGGTTAAAAGAATGATTTAGATCTATGTGTACTGACTTAAGAACAACTCTAGAATATGGTCTTAAGCTAGAAGCAAATTTCAAGCAATCTATAAAGTAAGATCATTATTTATGAAAAAGAATTGAATACTAGGAGAAAGCCACCCAAATTTGTCTTATTTAGTCAACTTAGTTCAATCGAATTAAATAGTCTTTTTTTAAAAAAAAATTACCAACCTTTTGGATTTCTCCTTCATTTCTCTTCTTCTCCCCAAGATGGTGATTCTCTATATTGGTCATTTGCCAGTCCCTTGTGCTAAGGAGGGGCAGTGGGCCCTGTGTCCCTACAGTGCTTCAGTGCTTGTGGGTCTCCCTTTTGTCTTTGCTGGTCTATGTCAAGATAATGTCTCATATATATATATTTTACATTTATTTATTTATTTTTAAATTTAATTTTTTATTGCATTTTAGGTTTTGGGGTGCATGCGAAGAACATGCAGGATTGTTGCATAGGTACACACATGGCAGTGATTTGCCGCCTTCCTCCCCATCACCTATATCTGGCATTTCTCCCCATGCTATCTCTTCCCAACTCCATGTCTCTATATTTTTGGCTACTGCTCACTCTAATGGAATCTGTGGCCAAACTTGGCCTCTGGTGAATTCTAGATTTCTTCTTCCTGCTTAGTGAGGAACCTATAGTCTTCCATGGTGTGCTGAGTGCTGAGTGCCCCCTTGAAGTCTAGTTGTGATCTTAATTAGTTCCCAGTAAGAAAAATCTACCTTGTGGTTTCAAGCCACAGGGTCACCATGGGCCCTGTTGAGACAGCTACAATGGGCTTGCCAGCCTGCACCAGCACTTACTTTTCATTGGCACATGGAAACTTTTGAACTGTTAGGTAACTTTCATATCACATGTGAGCAGAAGGAGATCCTGAACTTAGAATTTCATTTTGCTTAATCAGGTTGCAACTACTGAGAGTCCTGTCTGATAAAGCAGGGAAAAGCCCTTTAAACTCTTGCAATTCCAACATAATAGGAATTGCAATCATTTATTGAACTATAAATATTTGTTTCCCTTATACCAAATTTATATTCTATTATTTTGTTTCTGTATCTTTCTGTAAATGCAATTTTTAAAAAACCCATTTACAATCTTAGTGTCATCTTTTTTGAGGATAATTTAAGTTGCAATTAAACTCAACCTGGAAGAAGACAATTAAATTTGAGAAGCAGGGAGATAATGAGTTGGATTTTGAGGTGCCGTTGATAGTGACCACTGGCAGCAAAGGCCAGACTGAGGTATCCTACCTGACTTAGTGGGCAACAGATGGCCTAGCAGCTAATATCTTTGAAGGAAGACTGAAAAAGAAAAGAAGAAACCCAAGAACATCTCACATGGTAGCTGTCTGGATGACTCTTACTTTCTATCTTCCTTCAAAGTTAAGCCTGAATGTCCTATCCCCAACAAAACTTTACCTAACCCACTAGAAATTACATTAGGTATTCTATTAGGTCCTTATCCTATCATAGCAGTTAGTGTAATTTTTTAAATGGCTGTTTTAACTTTGTATCTTCTAACTAGAAAGGAAACCCCATGAGTGTCTGTCTTATTCACCATTGGATCGCTCTGCCTGGAATAGTGCATGGTCTATAGCTGGCATTTAGTATACATGTGTTAAAAAAAGAAAGAAAGAAGAAAAACAGGAAGGAAAGCAAGGAAATAAAGTAGTATGCTTATTGAAAGTGCCAATAAATAATTGATTGGGTTGGGGATTGATATGGTTTGACTGTGTCCCCACCCAAGTCTCATCTTGAATTCTCATGTTGTGGAAGGGACCCGGTGGGAGGTAATTGAATCATGGGGGCAGGTCTTTCCCATGCTGTCTCATGATAGCAAATAAGTCTCATGAGATCTGATGGTATTATAAAAGGGAGTTTCCCTGCACAAGCTCTGTTTTGCCTGCTGCCATCCATGTAAGACATGACTTACTCCTCCTAACCTCTGCCATGAATGTGAGGCCTCCCCAGCCATGTGGAACTGTAAGTCCATTAAACCTCTTTTTCTTCTCAGTCTTGGGTGTGTCTTTATCAGCAGCATGAAAATGAACTAATACAGGAAATTGGTATTGGGAGTGGGGCTTTGCTGAAAAGATACCTGAAAATGTGGAAGTAACTTTGGGACTGGGTAACAGACAGAGGTTGGAACAATTTGGAGAGCTCAGATGAAGAAAGGAAAAAGTGGAAAGGTTTGGAACTCCCTAGAGACTCATTGAATGGCTTTGACCAAAATGCTGATAATGATATGGACAATAAGGTCCAGGCTGAGGTGGTCTCAGATGGAAATGAGGAACTTGTTGGGAATTGGAGTAAAGGTGACTCTTGTGATGTTTTAGCAAAGAGACTGGTGGCATTTTCTCCTGCCCTACAGATTTTTGGAACTTTGAACTTGAGAGAGATGATATAGGGTATCTGGTGGAAGAAATTTCCAAACAGCAAAGCATTCAAGAGATGACTTGGGTGCTGTTAAAAGTATTCAGTTTTAAAAGGGAAACAAATCATACAAATTTGGGAAATCAGCAGCCTGATAATGTGATAGAAAAGAAAATCCCAGGTTGGGTGTGGTGGCTCATGCCTGTAATCCCAACACTTTGGACGTCTGAGGCAGGTGGATCAGGAGGTTAGGAGATGGAGACTGTCCTGGCCAACATGATGAAACCCTGTCTCTACTCAAAAAACAAAAATTAGCTGGGTGTAGTGGTGCATGCCTGTGGTCCCAGCTACTTGGAGGCTGAGGTAGGAGAATTGCTTGAACCCAGGAGGTGGATGTTGCAGTGAGTCAAGATTGCACCACTGCGCTCCAGCTCTGTCTCAAAAAAAGAAAAGAAAAGAAAAGAAAAGAAAAGAATATCCCATTTTCTGAGGAGAAATTCAAAATGGCTGTAGAAATTTGCATTAAGTAACAAGGAGCCAAATGTTAATTCCCAAGACAATGGGGAAAATGTCTCCAGGGCAGGTCAGAGACCTTTGTGGCAGCCCCTCTCCTCACAGGCCTGGAGGCCTAGGAGAAAAAAATGGTTTCCTGTGTCAGGCCCAGGGTCCCTCTGCTGTGTGCAGTCTAGGGACTTGGTACTTTGCATCCCAGCCACTCTAGCCATGGCTGAAAGGGGCCAACATAGAGCTTGAGCTGTGGCTTCAGAGGGTGCAAGCCCCAAGCCTTGGCAGCTTCCATGTGGTGTTTAGCCTATGAGTGCACAGTAGTCAAGAATTGGAGTTTGGGAACCTTTGCCTAGGTTTCAGAAGACGTATGGAAATGCCAAAATGTCCAGGCATAAGTTTGCTGCAGGGGTGGGGCCATCATGGAGAACCTCTGCTAGGGCAGTACAGAAAGGAACTGTTAAGTTGGAGCCCTGACACAGAGTCCCTACTGAGGCACTACTTAGTGAAACTGTGAGAAGAAGGCCCCTGTCCTCCAGACCTCAGAATGGTAGATCTACTGACAACTTCCCCTGTTCACCTGAAAAAGCTGCAGACACTCAATGTCAGCCCATGAAAGCAGCCAGGAGGGAGGCTCTACCCTGCAGAGCCACAGGATAGGACCTATGGGAACCCATCTCTTGCATCATTGTAACCCAGATGTGACATATGGTATCAAAGGAGATCATTTTGGAGCTTTAATATTTGACTGTCTTGCTGGATTTAAGACTTTCATGGGGTCTGTACTTCGTTTGTTTTGGCCAATTTTTCCCATTTGTAATGGCTGTATTTACTCGATACCTGTAACCCCATTGTGTGTAGGAAGTAACTAGCTCATTTTTGATTTTACAGGCTCATAGGTGGAAGGAATTTGCCTTGTTGTAGATAGACTTTGGACTGTGGACTTTTGTGTTAATGCTGAAATGGGTTAAGACTATATTGGGAAGGCATAATTGGTTTTGAAATGTGAGGACATGAGATTTGGAGGGGCCAGGAGTGGAATGACATGGTTTGGCTCTGTGTTCCTACCTAAATCTCATCTTGAATTGTACTCCCATGATTCCTACATATTGTGGGTAGGACTTGGTGGGAGATAATTTGAATCATGAGGTAGTTTCCCCCATACTGTTCTCGTGGTAGTGAATAAGTCTCATGAGATCTGATGGTTTTATCATGGGTTTCCACTTTTGCATCTTCCTCATTTTTCTCTTGCCTCCACCATGTAAGAAGTGCTTTTTGCTTCTTGCCTTGATTCTGAGGTTTCCCAGCCATATGGAACTGTAAGTCCAATTAAACCTCTTTTTACTTCCGGGTTGGAAATGGTGATGCATTTAATGCCATGGTGTTCAACCATGGTATTCACAGGCCATACCAGCAGGGTCGTGCTGTGCCCCTTTGCCTGTGACCTGGCTGGGAGTCTTGGGTAGCTCCAACCCTTCCTCATATCCTCTGGGAGTCAACTGGTGGAGAAAGGAGGAGGAAGTGCCTCACTGGCAGAGTCAACAGTATGTGCAAAAGCATGGAGGCCTTCTGCAACTGGGAGAAGATTCATAGTTATATTTGACTGGAGAAGAGAATTCAGGATGAAGAGTGGGAAATGAAGCTAGAAAATCCACACTAATAATTTTCATAATAATTTTATTTTAATGGGTATTCAACACAACACATAGGCTAAACAGGTGGCACTGGGTCGAGGGCTTTAAGGGTGACTGCATTTCGTTTTCCCAGCCACACTGCTGGTGACTTGTTTTTTGCTCTGATGTTAATTTCTCCTCTGCCCTCCCCTGGCCCTGCTTGGTATCACAGGAGATTACAGTTACCAGGTTTTGTTTTAAACTGGTTACCAGTGGGCTTGGTCAAAGGAAGACACTGGTGGGAGACTAGAAAGAAGGAAGAGGGGAGATGTAAGAATGTTTCTTCCTTTTCTTCAGCCCCTGGGGAGGTCTTCCACAGCAGCTGCATCTCTTCTCATGTTCCAGCTCCTGCCTGGCAGCCTGCTCCCGCTGCTGGCCCAGCTCCTGCCAGGTAGGCTCACCATGAGCTATAGCTCACCAGAGCTATGTTCCTCTAGTTCTAGGAATGGTAGTGGCTTTGTGGTGTTGCAAAGCTCTGGGTTGCCTTACCATCCCCTGTTTATTTGACTGCTCAGCCATTCTGTCACCTGTTTAACCCATGTGTTGTATTACATTTCTGCTCTTTGAAATACTAGAGTGGTTTCAGTTTTCATGACTGGACTCTGACTGACAGAACCTCTAAGGGAGGCAGACACTATTTATAATCTATTTAGGGTGAGGAAGCTGAGGCTTGGGAAGGTCAAGTGACAAGCTCCAGGTTTTACAGCTAATGAGTGAGGGAGGGTGGGCTGTATCAGCTGGGAAATGACCTTGGGTACCAGGAATATGGTTTGATCCTGCAGGAGGTAGAGATCAGCAAAAACTTTACTCCAAAGTGACATAATCAGAGCTGTGTTTTAGAAAGGGCACTCTGGCAGAATCACCTTTCATCTCCAACATGGGGGCTTATCTCTGCCAAGCTACCCCAGTTTTCACACCGACGTAAATTGTAAAAAGGCAAAAAAATGACTTGATTTACATTCTTTCTGTTCTTTTTGTTCTCTTAAATTGTGTGCTGTATTTTCTACAGATTTAGTTAAGAATCACTTTGTTAATGAAAAACCTTCTGTGCCTCAAATCTGACACCTTACCACATGCCCAACTAACTGCCTTTTAAGGGAATACTGTCAAGTCCCTGTATATTATATCATAGTTTACAAACACTTCTTTCCTTAGAGTTCTTTGGGCCAAAGGGTGTACAAAATGAATCCATGACATGTACATTATTCATGAGAATATAAGATTTATTCCACACATTTACACAAATAAATGAGAAAAAATTATGTTTTAATACATACTGAATTATGTCTTACAGGTGTGCCTGAATTAACAATAAGTTTAATTATAAAAATAGGTAATCTAAAAATTTGCCAGTCCTAATGTATCTTCTCATGGAAACATTTTTAAAAATGTGTTTAGATTCAGCCAGTTCAAAATAACTCTTGATCTTATAAAGTGTTAATAGTCCATATTTCTTTATTTGAATATGAGACTCATACAACTTGTAGGATTCATAGTATTATACAAAATGCAGGTATTGATTAATTTGCAAAATTGTGAAAAATTAAAAATAATGTCTATAATCTTTCAATGCCTGTTGGTATGAAAATTTACTCTTGCATTTTACATTTTTGGTGAAAGGTCTTGTGCACTCCTAAGAACCTGCATGTATGGTGATGAAGAGCATGGATTCTGGATCCCAGGTGTGAATTCAGACATCCTACTCATCAGCAAATTGTAGTTTAATCTCTCAGCCTTCATGTGTAAAACGAGCCTGAAGATAACACCTACATTATAGGGTTGCTGTGAACATGAAATGAGTTAATGTGTGAAGCATTTAGAGTTGTGTCCAGCATAGGGTCAGCATTAGTCACTATTCCTTATCAGCCCATGATTTGGCATTAGAAGTTTTTATTCTCACCACATAAATAAAAAAAGTGAGAGCATTAATATATTTTTGAGAGGAAAGATGGTGATATATAATACATTTTCTAAGCCCCAACCAGTAATATTAAACTATGTAAGATTCATTTTAGCGAATGCCAGCATCATTCATTCTTTCCTGCAATTGGAATGGGAGTCCTCATACTCCAAGTCACTTGTGGTTGTTAGTGTTATGAAGGCAAGCCTCCAAAATTTGCAGTCAAAGAGAGGGTGAGATAGGTTGGAGACTCCGAGTACTTGGCATGTGGAAGCTGGCAGAGGGCACTGGGGACCTCCCGTGAGATGGGTGCTCCTGGGCTGGTTTCCTGGTATGCGTCTTTCTCTTCTCCAGTGGCACCAGAGACAGGACTGCCTACTTCTATTCCTTCCAGTGCTACTCATTTCTATCAGAGATTCTTGAGCTAGCCCAATACAGAACACAGTATAGTCTACAGGTTGTCTCCATTCCTCTGAGGAAAATACACATTCATTTTGGAGATTTTTAAGCTCTAGAAAACATGCTGATAATAGTGAAAAAGCTGGGAGTTAGAGCAGAACATGAGGCTCCGCTCTGGTTCTCCCTTGCTTGGGATTCCTCCTCACTTCACTAGAGCTGGGGTTGCTGCACATTCTGTCCTCTGGCTTCTCACAGCAGAAGGATAGCAGGCTTTCTATTGACATTTTAGCCACTCCAAAGGGATCTGAGTGGTGTCTTTCCACCAGCTACCTAGAAATTATTAAAAAAAAAAAAAAAAAAAAAAAAAAAAGGGAAGCTAGGTGCCAGTGCTTCCTTCAAAGTGTTGACTCCCCTTTTTGGTCATGCTTCAATGCTTGCAGGCTGCAGGTAGTTGGTTTTATAATTTGTTTAGAGTTTAGAGCTATTATCTCTGAAATGGTTGGTATGACAGAAATTACTTGGCCAGTAACAGAAATGGAACTCCTATATTTGATCTAAAATTTAAAATCCATTCAGCAAGTTCTTAATATCCTTGATTGCATTTTTTCAGTTGTAAAATTTCACAGTTCTTTCAAAATAGTTGAATTTAACTGCTAAAATTCTCAATTTTATATTTTAATTTCCTGAATACAATCATCATAATTATTTTAAACTTTGTATCTGATACTTCCTTTCTTGACTCCATTATGGAATTGTTTTGTTTTTCTTTTAAAGTACAATTACAATTTCATCATCAATTAAAATTTTAAGACCAGACATGGAAGAGGGAATACAGTCCATTTCTTGATCTTCCTCATCCTGCTAGCTGTAACCCCAATTTATTTGCTTCCTTTTGCCACCGTATCTGTGAAAAAATTTATTCTTACTTTTTCCATTATCTTTATTCATTTGTTCCTTAAACTCAGCCTGAGTAGGCATTCTCTCCTAGCCCTTCACAGAAACTACTTTTACATGTTCTTAGTGGCATCCACATTGCTAAATCCAATGACTGTTTGCCAGTCCTCATCTTATTTTACCTGTCAGTTGATGATTCCTTCCTCCTTCATTCACTTTCTTTATTTGGCTACCAGAATACTGAAACTCTTACTTTACTGCTCACTGGTTGCTACTTTTCTTTCTCCTTTACTGCTTTTTCATTGCCTGTCCTTTCTCCCTCCCTCCCTCCCTTCCCTCCTCTTCCTCTTCCTCCTCCTCTCTCCCTCTTTCTCTCTTTTTCTTATCCTGGATTGACCCAGTTCTAAGTTCTTGATCCCCCTGTCTTCTGTAGCTGCACTCACTACCTTGGTGATCTCAACCTGTCTCATAGTTTTAAATGCCATCTATACATTATAATTTCTAAATTTTTATCTCCAGTCCAGATATCTCTTCTAAACTCTAGACTCATGTATTCAACTCTCCATTTGGTACTTAGGATTGGATTTAAAATAGGCATCTCAAACTTAATATGTCCAAAGCTGGACTCCAAATCTTCTCCCCTACAAGGCTAGCTCCATCAACAGATTTCTCCATCTTAGTTTATGATATCTTCACTATTCCAGTGTCTTGTGATAAAGTTTTCACAGTCATTCTTTTTTCTCTTTAATTAGTTAATTTAAAAAAATCTTTATAGAGATATAACTTACATTACATGAGATTTACTCATTTAAAGTGTACAATCCAATGTCTTATAGTATATTTAGAGTTATATAGTGATCAGCACAATCTAATTTAGGGCATTT
This sequence comes from Plecturocebus donacophilus, assembly GCA_004027715.1. NCBI lineage: Eukaryota > Metazoa > Chordata > Mammalia > Primates > Pitheciidae > Plecturocebus > Plecturocebus donacophilus. Next base: position 66,581 of record PVKP010007611.1, on the reverse strand, counting down.
TCATCATTCTGAGAAGAAATCTTGTGCTCATTAGCAGTTCCTCCCATCTCCTGCCCACCCTCCACCTCGGTCTGTTTTTTTTAATCTGCTTTCTTTTTCTCTGGGTTTTAAATCATGTTGTCTTTTTGTACACTTTTAAAAATAGGAGTGCCAAATATTGTATATGAAAACCCAGTAAAGATAATTTCAAATTTTGTATGATGGTGCCTTACTCTAGAGAGGATTTCTGGTGTGCAACTAGCTATGGCACTAGCAATGAAAGCAGTTCACCACACTCTAATCAGGATTGAATGATTCAAATTTGGTTTTCAGTTTCTTTGAGGATTGGTTTATTTATAGTTCAGTTACCCTAGAAGACAGCTCTTTGGAATCACTCATGTAAATCTGTTATACTTGCCAGGGCCTTTGTGCCTGTAAACTTTGAATCCTGCTGGATTATTAGTTTACTGAAGTTTTGGAGGAGGAAAAAAAACAACTTTTCCTCTACCCTATTACATTGAGTAACTGCGGGAATGTGAATTAAACTGACAAGACAGATTAGCAAGAAAAAAAGTTCATTTTTGTGTGCAGTGTGGATATACACAGGGGTGCTCAATGATGAGTAACTCAGAGGGGAGATTAGAATTTGTTGTTGATATATCTAACTTAGAAGGGGAAAGGGAGTGGGAAGAAAGGGTTCCTATTGGAAGAACAAATAGGCCCCTTTAAGAAAGACAAATGGATTTTTAGAACAAATGAGAGAGAAGGAAGCTTTTGATGTTTATTTACGCAGACTGGTCTATCCCCTTTAGGGCCATGATAATCCCTGGAGAAGGGATTTACGGTAGGCTTACTTTTGATCTCTCTCCTAGGAATAGACCATTTGAAGAGGAAATTTATAGCAGTTATTATTTCTCAGAAATTTCAGCTTTTCATCAGATTATAAAAGCTCTGATAAGTCTTCTTTCTGCATTTTTCAAATCTCAAATATCTTCAGCTTAAAATAACATTAAAATAAAAACATTTACTTTAGGTTCAGGGGTACATATGTAGATTTGTTACATAGGTAAATTCATGTCACAGGTGTTAGCTGTGCAGATTATTTATTTTATCACTCAGGAATTAACTCCAGTACCCAATAGTTATCCAATAGTTATCTTTTCTCTTTTTTTTTCATTAAAAAAATTTTGTGTTTCCCAGGCTAGTGTCAAACTCCTGGGCTCAAGTCATCCTCTTGCCTTAGCCTCCCAAAGTGCTGGTATTACAGGCATGGGCCACCACACTTGGCTCCAATCGTTATCTTTTCTGCTCTTTTCCCTCCTGCCACCCTCCACTCTCAAGTAAAACCCAATGTGTTTTGTTTCCTTCCTGTGTTTGTAAGTTCTCATCATTTAGCTCCCACTTATAAGTGAGAATATGTGGTAGTTGGCTTCCTGTTATTGTGTCACTTTGCTGAGGATAATAGCCTCCAGCTCTATCCATGTTTCTGCAAAAGACATAATCTCATTCTTTATTATGGATGCATAGTATACCATGGTGTATATATACCACATTTTCTTTATCCAGTCTGTCATTGATGGGCATTTAGGTTGATCCCATGTGTTTGCTGTTGTGAACAGTGCTGCAGTAACATTTGCATACATATGTGTTTATGGTAGAATGATTTATATTCCTCTAAGTATATACCCAGTAATGGGATTGCTGGGTGAAATGGTAGTTCTGCTTTTAGCTCTTTGAGGAATTTTCATACTGTTTTCCATGACAATTGAACTAATACACTCTTACCAACAGTGTATAAGTGTTCCCTTTTCTCCACAACCCTGCCAGCATCAGTTATTTTTTAACTTTTTAATAATAGCCATACTGACTGGTGTGGGATGGTATCTCATTGTGGTTTTGATTTGCATTTCTTGAATGATGATACTGAGCTTTTTTTCATATGCTTGTTGGCCACATGTATGTCTTCATTTGAAAGGTGTCTGTTCATGTTCTTTGCCCATCTTTTAATAAGGTTGTTTGTTTTTTTCTTGTAAATTTGTTTAAGTTCCTGAAAGATGCTGGATATTAGACCTTTTTAGATGCACAGTTTGCAAAATTTTTTCCCATTCTGTAGGTTGTCTCTTTACTCTTGATTATTTAGTTTGCTGTGCAGAAGCTCTTATATTTAATTATATCCCATTTGTCAATTTTTGCTTTTGCACAATTGCTGTTGGTGTATTTGTCATGAAATCTTTGCCTGTTCCTGCATCCAGGATGGATGCCTAGTTTGTCTTCCAAGGTTTTTATAGTCTTGGGTTTTACATTTAAATCATTAATCCATTTTGAATTGAGTTTTGTGTATGGTGTAAGGAAGGGCTCCAGCTTCAGTCTTTTGCATATGGCTAACCAGTTATCCGAGCACCATTTATTGAATAGGAGTCTTTTCTCCATTGCTTGTTTTTGTCAGCTTTGTTGAAGATCAGATGGTTATAGGTGTGCAGCCTTATTTTGGGGCTCTCAATTCTGTTCCATTGGTCTATGTGCCTGTTTCTGTACCAGTACCATGCTGTTTTGGTTACTGTAACTCTGTAGTATAGTTTGAAGTTGGGTAACATGATGCCTTCAGCTTTATTCTTTTTGCTTAGGAGTTCACTGGCTATTTGGGCTCTTTTTTGGCCCAATGTGAATTTTATAATAGTTTTTTTTCTAGTTTTGTGAAGATGTCATTGGTAGTTTTATAGGAATAGCATTAAATCTATAAATTTCTTTGAGAAGTATGGGCATTTTAATGATATTGGTTTTTCCTATTGAGGACCCCCCAAATTTGAGACAGGTCTTAGTTTATTTGGAAAGCTTATTTTGCCAAGGTCAAGGATGAGTGCCCATGACACAGCCTCAGTAGATCCTGATGACATGTGCCAAGGTGGTCAGAGCATAGTTTAGTTTTATACATTGTAGGGAGACATGATACATCAATCAACATATGCAAAATAAATACTGCTTCAGTCTGCAAAGGCAGGACTACTTGAAGAAAGGAGGGGGCTTCCAGGTCACAGATAGATAATAGACAAATGGTTGTATTCTTTTGAGTTCTGATTAGCTTCTCCAAAGGAGACACAATCAGATATGCATTTATCTCAGTGAGCAGAGGGGTGACTTTGAATAAAATGGGAGTCAGGTTTGCTCTAATCAGTTTTCACTTTGACTTTTTCCTTTAGCTTAGTGATTTGGGGGGCCCAAGATATTTTCCTTTTACTTTTCCTCCCTTATCTTTTAAAAAATCTTTTGAAGAAGGCATTTTAGAAGAAAACAAGTCTCTGGTTCCAGGTTTTGTCTGATCTCTCATGGCTAGGATGATTTATTCCTAGACAGATAGGCCCCCAGTTATTAGGAAAGCTCATTTTTAGAAAGTTGTGAAGTCTCCTGTCCTATGAAGAGAAAATGGTGGAGGAAGGAGAAGAACAATAACAAACAAAAGAACAATACTGGAAAATTGACATAGGCCACATTACTCTGAAGTCTGTACATCAGTAGGCAGGTATGAAAGTGGCTTTTGTATATAAATAGGTTGCTGTTGTTTTCTTCTAAAGTTTAAATTGTCTAGCTTCAGTTAGCAGGCCTTTATGAAAGCACAGCTTAGTTTTCAGTGACTCAAAATTAGGAAAAATGGGGGAAAAAAAGAAGGAAAAAATTGTAAACATTATTTTGAAAACTTATAGTCAAGAAAAAATTAGAATTTGGTCCAAACTGTAGAAAATAATAAAATTTAAAAACATTAGGCCAGACTAGATTCTAACAACAGGTGTACTATCCAGTTTTAAAACATAGTTTTCCCTTTCTAGTTTCCCATGTTTACTAAAGACAAATCATGGTAGGACTGGTTTACTTTGTTGTACTTGGCCTAATTATTTGTATATAGTGCAGCAAGAATAATTATTTTTTTACATAGGCTTTTAAACTGCTTTAGATGGAACTTTGTTCCATAGAAGGAATTTCAGATAAGACTTTTTTAAAGCCAAGCCCAGCCATGAATTTGTGCCATCAAATACCTATGAGTTGGGTGGTCCTCTCCTTTTGAAGTTCCAAGATAAATTTGGAGCTTCTGGGCCTGTCAGAAAGTGACATCCTTTATTTGCCACAGCTCAGAAAAACTGTACGGGGGCTGTGTAGACAAAGGTATGAAGTCAGTTTTTCCAAGGTTCTTCTATTGGCTCCGTAAGTCATGTTTGATTCCTTAAAGGAAAGCACACTGTTTCAGTTAAAGCCTTGCTAAAATAACCAGTTTCTCCAACTGTGTCCTGTTACAAATGAAAATGGATTCTTATTGCACCTATGCAAATAGTTGCATTGTCATAAGTTAAGAATATTCACAAATAGGTTCTAAATTCTGGAGAAATCAGGTAGAGAGAAACAAATTTGCTCCAAATTTTGTTCATGGGTGTATATTTTACTCAATTGTTAAAAGCTGTAAATCATTTAAAAGTTTTCTTGACTCAAAAACAAAACAAAGGATCAATGTTTTAAGCAAAATGTTAAGAAGATTGCTTTAATCTTCTATTAGTTCAGTTCACACAGTCAACTCCTGTTCTGCTTGATATTCATGAACATTTCAGCTTTTCATGAGTCCTGAAAGTTTTTTCCTCTATTCTAATGTTACAATCTCCAAAGTTATCAGAATCCTGCATTTAAAAACACCTGTTAGAGTTCTATAGCTGACTATAAAACCGTTTTCTAAGGAGGATCAAAACAAGACAATTGTCCATGGATGACAGAAGGTTTTAGGGAAGCCATAGTCAAAGACACAATTAACAAGGAAATTTGTTACCTCTGTGGCACACAAAAATTTAACATAGCAATTATAATTATTACTGATAATATACACTAAGTCTTATTAGTACTTTAGGAGTTTCCCATGATCTTGGAACACATACCAGTAACATTTATACAAATACAGACTAAAGAAAACCAAATACTGTTTCATTTTTGACCATGTTTCCTATATAATTTTTATACCAAATAAGCCAAATTATGTAATTTTTGGACTTTAGGAAACCTAATGTCTTTTTTTTTTTTTTTGAGATAGAGTTTTGCTCTGTCACCTAGTCTGGAGTGGATTGGTGTGTGATCTTGGCTCACTGAAACCTCTGTCTCCTGGGTTCAAGTGATTCTCCTGCCTCAGCCTCTCAAGTAGCCAGGATTGCAGGCAACACCACCACACCCGGCTAATTTTTCTATTTTTAGTAGAGATGGAGTTTCACCATGTTGGCCAGGCTGGTCTCAAACTCCTGACCTCAGGCAGTCTGGCCCCCTCAGCCTCCCAAAGTGCTGTGATTACAGGCATGAGCCTGCACCTGGCCAGAAACCTAATATCTTAAAGAATGAATTAGATCAGAAAAAGACATAATTTATAATTTGATTTTGAAAAGTTTGTCAAATATCAAAGGTTTAAAACATTTGATATCACAGGTCATTGTAAAATAAGTCATTCAGTTGACCAAAGTGATAACTCAAGGATTTTTTTTTTTAAAAAGGTGAAAACCTTTCTTCTTTTATAGAGGGCTCTTAATTTTCCAAACAATAAGTCCTAATAAAAATAGCATGAAGCCAATTAAATTTCTTTTTCACCACTTTATAAACAATCTATAAAATTTTAATCTTGACCATAAGATATAACTTCTGTATGAGCCTATTGTAACCTTTATAACCTTTATTTAGAAGTTTGTTAATGCTTCGAGAAAACCTTGTTAATCTGACACAGGTGCCTATACGTTGGTCTTTCATCAATGGTCTTGACATTAATGATTAATTTATAGAGAACCTGAACTTATTTTATCTTCCAACATTGGCCCTTACAATCTTACACGTCCATCTCTTTTGCGGTAGTCCCTGGACCTTGGGTGTTGAATAGCTTTAATTTCTGGCCATCTTTTTCAGAAAGGCAGATTAGTTTGATTGTTGGGGCTTTCATTGCTGTCACTAAAATTAGCAGGACTTGGTGTCCTTTTTAGACCCAAGAGTCAAAGCCCTGTAACTAAATGCCACAAATACTTTAAACATGCATACAGAGAGATACACAGATATAATAACCTTAAATAAAAAATAGTGATCTGTTTTTTCTCTAAGGAAACCAAAACTTAATAATAATGTGACAACTTTATCATATAAGTTTTAAAAAATAAATCATCTTACTGTAACTTACACAGACTTTTCATGACATGCGTGGACGTTCTGGTTTGTACTGAGCATCCATCCTTCTTAAATAACCAGTCATGTTACTCTAGGACTAAATTTACCATAAAAGATTTTTTGTCATATGAAATTATTTCTCTTTAAACTTTCTTACAAAAAAAACCCACCAAACCTCTTTATTTGTATAAGTTTCCATATATATCTTTTATTTTTTGGTTCCCTATACTTTATTTCATACATGACCTTTAAATAAGCTTTGAACTAGACACAAATTGTTCATTTTTTTAAAAAGGACACACCTTTCTTATTTTTTGTTTTTAGAAAGAATGTTTTCCTACAAATATATTTTTATTTGAACATATCTAAATAATAAAATATTATTTAATATAACTTTAGATTCTAAATTATGGTGAGTTTCTACAAGTATTTATCCTTTTATATTACCTAATTATTTTATTTTAATCATTTACCTAGATTATTTATAAAAACTGCAAATGCCATTATTTAAAGTTATGGAATCCCCATTGCAAAATTATAAGTGCAACAGTGAAAAAGATTTGACCTAACTGACTTTATCTTGCTTCTAACCTCCAAGTTGTTCTTGTTCATTCCTGGGCACACACTGAACTAACTTTGAGAGGAACTTAGTTTATAGTTTATCTTTGAAATGAAGACAATGACAATCCTTTCCCAAAACAAACCTTACTGCCTGTGTACTAGACTGCTTAAAGCCATAAGATTAAAAGTTATGGTAATCTTATTAAATTCAAGATTTAGCTATTTTTGTTTAACAAATATTAATGCCTTATTTATTAAAGATTATACAAGCAAAGGTCATTCTGTCTTGGGCTGGGTTTATAGTTTTGTAACCTCTATGCCAAATATTGACACCTTATAGTATTTGGCAGGGATAAGTATGAAATTGCTTGATTAATAATTGCAAATGAAAATGTATGCTGGCAATTTTTAAGACATTTCCAATATTACTTTACCAATAATTTTAAAGCTATGTTATTTATTAAAGATTTTTCTTAAGTTATGTAAATTTGAAAAAGCATTTGACTAGACTTTTTTCCAGATCGTGTTTGATACAAATGCTTTATTTTCTTAAGTCAATTAATCAGAGCTTCTTTATATATTTTTACTACTGAAACATTGTATATGTAACACATAAATACATAGATGTATTAGGCATGCAGATAGAAGTGTGTCTTATAGATTTATTTATTTACTTATTTTTGAGATGGAGTCTCACTCTGTTGCCTAGGTGGGATGCAGTAGTGTGTTCTGTGCTTACTGTAATCTCTACCTCCTGGGTTCTAGTGATTCTCCTGCCTCAGCCTCCCAGTTAGCTTGGATTACAGGCACATGCCACCATGCCTGGCTAATTTTTGCATTTTTAGTAGAAACTGGGTTTCACCATGTTTGCCAGTCTGGTCTTGAACTCCTGACCTCAGGTGATCTACTCACCTTGGCCTCCCAAAGTACTGGAATTACAGGCATGAGCCACTGCTCCCAGCCAGATTTATAAAAACCTTTATTTTTTTTTTTCTTGTCTTAGACTTTCAGATTCTTGATAAATTGTTTCACAATCCTAGGCAGTTGTCAGCTAAACAGCCTTAAATTTGCATATTAAAGGAAACAGCTCAGGTGAAAATCAAATAGCAAAATTTACATCATATGGTACAGAGAGATAAAGTCTGGTGGTGCCAGAATGAGATTAAAGATAGATGCCAAATCAAACATAAAATTATAGAAATCTATCATAGGATTGTATAAGGAGTCCATTTTTATTTAGATGGAGACTACCTGTCTTTTAATTGGGTCTCTGAGCTCTGGGCAGAACCAACACTGAATCCTGGGTCTCCACAAAGGAAGAATTATTATGAGATTAGACCACATGATGCTTTTCCAGTACACTTTATTTTTTTTTTTAAAAAACAAAGACATTTCTAAGTGTCTAAACCACACTTTTCCTTAAAAAGACAAAAATAACTTCTGTTGCGATGATTAGTCAAAAAATATAAACAAACAAACAGGTAACACAATACAAAAGTAAGCAGTTTAAGAGCTGAGACGAACTCGACTATTTACATTCTTGACTGTTTACAGCCATAATGAAAAACAGATTTCTCCTCCAAAGGGAGTCTGTCATCTTCTTAATTTTCTTTAAGGAACCCAAGGCTATGATACACTATTTTAGGTCCCCCATGCAGCAGAGAATACAAGAGAAAGAGGAGACAGAATTCAGTCAACTAAGAAAAAATAAACTTTTGCTCTAAAAAAAGAGAAAAGATCCTAGGAGAAAAGCAAAAACAAAAACATGAAGGCCTTTTAAATGCAAGCACACACATATGCACACATACACACGTGCACACACACACACACACACACACACACACACACACACACACTTCTTGGATGTTAGCTTTTAATTCAGCTGACTTTTATTCATTGAGCTCCTTTAAAAAAATCTTTTTAAATTTCACTACCATATTTCAGCTAGGACAAATTGCTGCTATTTCAGAAGTACAGCCATTTCTCTCTCAGTTTGGCCCTGCTAGCAAAAAGATGGCCTTGTTATGTAAATAAAGCTCCTTAGTAGTAAAAATAAAAAATCATTTTTGTTTTTTCCTTTTGCTGGCCATTTTTCTCAACTCTCTACACCACCTTTTGTGTTTGTGTGGTGGTAGGGGATTGGGGGTGGGGGATTTAGCCACTTTAAAGGACTTGCTCCCCATAATTTGGAACTTCATTCAGATTTGATGAAATTGGATAGAGTTGATCAAACCCAATGGGAAAACTGAAAAACAATAACAAAAACAGAAACAAATGACAACAAAATCAGTTAGGTGAAACAAACGATTGCACAACTTCTGATTACTGAGTGCTGTAATGGTAAGCAGAAATTAAGACCAGCTGGTTGTTAACTTTAGTCAAGACAAAACCCCAATTAGCTACATACCTAGGGATGGCTCTCATATTGGGGACCACTCTTTTCCATCCTAGAAGCAGGAAAAAAACCTCATCTTCCCTGTTTAAAGTGAGCTCAAACTCCATAAGGGAGTTACCTACCCTCCTTCATCATGAAAAGGGAGTTGTACAGCAAAATATAGATCTTTACCAAATTTGGGAGATCAAGATTCTCTGGAGGGGGTGCTCCCAGACCTCAGCAAATTGTAATATTGGTTTGAGCCATAAAGATGGCTCATGCTGGTACCAAGCACCAACAGGAGATTTGTCAAAGGTCAGGAGAGGCACCTCCACTCAGAATTTCTCCATGATTACCAAAATGAGAAACCCCCAAATTTGAGACAGGTCTTAGTTAATTTAGAAAGTTTATTTTGCCAAGGTTAAAGATGCGTGCCAATGACACAGCCTCAGTAGGTCCTGACAACATGCGCCCAAGGTGGTCAGAGCATAGTTTAGTTTTAAACATTGTAGGAAAACATGAGACATTAATTAACTTATGTAAGATGAACATTGGTTCAGTCTGGAAAGGTGAGACAAATTGAAGCTGGGAGGGGGCTTTCAGTTCATCGGTACATAAGAGACAAATGGTTGCATTCTTTTGAGTTTCTGATTAGCCTCTCCAAAGGAGGCAATCGGATATACATTTATCTCAGTGAGCAGAGGGGTGACTTTGAATAGAATGGGAGTCAGTTTTGCTCTGATCAGTTCTCAGCTTGACTTTTCCCTTTAAATTAGTGATTTTGGGAACCCAAGATATTTTACTTTCACACTAGCCATGACCATGGGATGTGTTTCCATTTGTTTGTGTCTTCTCTGATTTCTTTGAGCAGTGTTTTGCAATTCTCATCATAGAGATCTTTCACCTCCCTGGTCACTTGGATTCTTAGGTATTTTATTCTTTTTGTGGCAATTGTGAATGGGATTGCCTTTCTAATTTGGTTCTTGGCTTGGCTATTTTTGATACATAAGAAAGCTACTAATTTTTGTACATTGATTTTGTAACCTGAAACTTTGTTGAAGTTATTTATCAGCTGAAGGAGCTTTTGGGCTATGACTATGGGGTTTTTTAGATATATAATCACATCATCTACAAACAGATAGTTTGACTTCCTCTTTTCCTATTTGAATGCCCTTTCTTTCTCTTGCATGATTGCTCTTGCTAAAACTTTCAATTCTATGTTAAATATGAGAGAGAGAATCCTTGTCTTGTGCTGGTTCTCAAGGGCAATGCCTATAGCTTTTGTTCATTCAGTATAATATTGGCTGTGGGTTTGTCATAGATGTGGGTTTGTCATAGATGGCTCTTATTACTTTGAGGTATGTTGCTTCAATATCTAGTTTATTGAGAGTTTTCAACATGAAGGCATATTAAATTTTACTTAAAGCTTTTACTGCATCTTTTGAGATAATCATGTGGGAATTGTCTTCAATTCTGTTTATGTGATGAATCACATTTATTGATTTGACTATGTTGAACCAACCTTGCATTCCAGGGATGAAGCCTTCTTAATCATGGCAGATTATCTTTTTGATGTGCTGCTGGATTCTGTTTGCAAATATTTTGTTGAGGATTTTTGTATCAATATTGATCAAGGTTATTGGCCTAAAGTTTTCTTTTCTTGTGTGTTTCTGTCAGGTTTGGGCATTAGGATGATGCTGGCCTCATAGAATGAGATGGGGAAGAGTCCCTCCTCCTCAATTTTTTGGAACAGTTTCTGTGGGTATGGTACCAGCTCCTCTTTGTACATCTGGTAGAATTTGGCTGTAAATCCATCAGAACTTTGAGCTTTTTTTTTGGTTGGTAGGCTATTTAATACTGATTAAACTTTGCAGTTCATTATTGGTCTGTTCAGGAATCAGTTTCTTCCTGGTTTAGTCTTGGGAGGATCTATGTGGTTTTTTAGTTTGTGTGCCTAGAGGTGTTCTTAGTAGTTTCTGATGGTTATTTTTATGTCTTTGGGGTCAGTGGTAACTTTCCTTTGTCACGTCTAAGTGTGTTTCTTTGGATCTTCTCTCTTTTTTACTTTATTAATCTAGCTACTGGCCTATCCATTTTATTAATTTTTTCAAAAAAACAATTCCTGGATTCATTGATCTTTTGAAATTTTTTGTGTGTGTCTTGATTTCTCTCAGTTTCACTCTGATTTTGGTTATTTCTTGTGTTCTCCTAGCTTTAGGGTTGTGTCCAAGGTAGTCAGAGCACAGGGTTGATTCTTGAATTAATTCTTTCAGTTGTGATTTTAGGTTGTTAATTTGAGATCTTTCTAACTTTTCCATGTAGGCGTTTGGTGCTATGAATTTCCCTCAACATTGCCTTAGCTGTGTCTCAGGTATTTTGATATGTTGTATCTTAGTTCTTGTTAGTTTCAAATAACATCTTGATTTCTGCCTTAATTTCATTATTTATGCAAAGTCATTCAAGAGTATGTTGTTTTCATGTAATTGCACAGTTTTGAGTGATTTTCTTAGACTTGACTTCTATTTTTATTGTTCTGTGGTCTGAGAGTGTGTTTGGTGTGATTTCAGTTCTTCTGCATTTGCAGATGATTGTTTTATGTTCAATTACGTGTTCAGTTTTAGAGAATGTACCATGTGGTAACGAGAAGAATATATATTCTGTTGTTTTGGAGTAAAGAGTTCTGTAGAAGTCTATCAGATACGTTTGGTCCAATGTTGAGTTCAGGTCCTGGATATTTTTGCTAATTTTCTGCCTCAATGATCTGTCTAATACTGTCAGTGGAGTGTTGGAGTCTCCCATTGCTATTGCATGGGAGTCTTTGTTTCTTTGTAGGTATCTAAGAACTTACTTTATGAATTGGGGTGCTCCTGTGTTGGGTGGTTATATATTTAGGATAGTTAGGTCTTCTTGTTGAATTGAACCCTTTACCATTATGTAATGCCCTTCTTTATCTTTTTTGACCTATGTTGGTTTGAAGTCTATTTTGTCTGAAATTAAGAGTGCAACCCCTGCTTTTGTCTATTTTCCATTTGCTTGGTAGATTTTCCTCCATCCCTTTCTTTTGAGCCTATGGATGTCATTTTGTGTGAAATGGGTCTCTTGAAGGCTTCATACCATTGAGTCTTTCTTTTCCATCCAGCTTGCCACTCTGTGCCATTTAAGTGGAGCATTTAGCCTGTTTACATTCAAGGTTAGTATTGATATGTATGGATTTGAACCTGTCATTTTGTTGTTACCTGGTTATTATGTTGGCTTGTTTGCATGATTGCTTTACAGTGACACTGATCTGTGTGTTTAGCTGGTAGCGGTCTTTCCTTTCTATATTTAGTGCTCCTTTCAGGATCTGAAAGTAACCTTTATATTAACCCTGATGTCCTGAATGGTTCCCTATCTAGTCTTTGTTCAACTACTCAGCTTCTCAGATGTTGATTTTGGAATCAACTTGCTTTGCTCAACTCATTTGTCTCATAGGAAGAGATTCCTGGATTTTGATTTTATAATCCTCAGGCTAGAGAGCTCGCCAGTGCTTTGCTTTGCTTTCTCTTCCTTCCTTCCTTCCTTCCTTCCTTCCTTCCTTCCTTCCTTCCTTCCTTCCTTCCTTCCTTCCTTCCTTCCTTCCTTCTTTCCTTCCTTCCTACCTTTCCTTCCTTTGTTCCTTCCTTCCTTCCTTTGACAGAGTCTTGCTCTGTTGGCCAGGCTGGAGTGCAATGGCATGATCTCAGCTCACAGCAACCTCCATCTCCCAGGCTCAAGTAATTATCCTGCCGCAGCATCCCAAATAGCTGGGAATACAGGCATGTGCCACCACGCCTGGCTAATTTTTGTATTTTTAGTAGAGACGGGGTTTCACCATGTTGGCCAGGCTGGTCTCAAACTCCTGACCTCAGGTATTCCACCTGCCTCAGCCTCCCAAAGTGCTGGGATTACAGTCATGAGCCACTGTGCCCGGCCTATAATCCTCAGGCTAGAGAGCTCACCAATGCTTTTCAACAGCTTAAAAATTTCTTTCATCTAGCTTTTCTTGCTGTTCTCTGCAGAAAAGTAAGTTTACAAATGGCCTACTCTGCCCTTGCAAGAAGCAAAACACTCTAGGTATCATTTGAAAGACTTTAAAAAAAAAAGATAAGAACACAAATAGGTCTCAGTCTAGCTAAGCCTCTTTCTAGCTCCACTTGTAGAGGAATCCCTCAAAAGTCTACAACCCTCAAAAAGTCTACAACTCAGTGGTTAAATCCCTCAAAAGTCTACAACCCAATGGTTAAATATATTGCTTGAGTTCTGACTAGAGATGGTCCCAGGCTCAGTCAACTGGAAGTAGTAAAGACATCCTCAGTCTCATGTGGAAACTAACATGAATCTTCTACCCTAGTTAACTCTAGTTAACCTCCCACTGTAGGGTTACAGGACAAGCAATGGAACCTGTGAAACCACTTAGTCATACTTGTTGCAACTGATCGAGCCAGTCATGCACTTGAATGTGGGAGGTTATTGCATGCCTCTCTCCATCCTCTGGCAAAACAACCTTTACTCCACTTATGTCTCTGTTTTCCTCTCATTCCTCTGTTGATCTCTGGTGTTTACAAGGCTCTGAATGCTTAATATATTTGGGTTTAAATACTTCTTTAATTTAATCATTGTTTTAAACTCTGGTTTACTCTTAGATTTGGAGCAGTTCTTGTGGTGATGTTTAACATATGATTAATAGATCATTTTGGAAGTTATTATTAAGTTGATCATAAGAACATCTATTTTATAAGTTAGTTCCATTTATAACTTTTTAGTTTCTACTGGAAGCTGATTGCTTGGAAAAACTTTTTTTTCCTCCTGCTGCTTTGCTTTTGGAATGGTACTTGTCCAGAAAAACAAATCCAATTTTAATTGCTCAGAAAACATATCTTTTCATATTCTTGGTAAAATTGTACAAAATTAAGTAGGACAGCAATGTAATTAGCCAATTAAGTCTGACCTTTTCTGCATTTGCATTGTCTCCATCAGATTTTATTATCTGTATCTGGTCTGCCTTTTTGTTCACAAAAATAATTTCAGATTTCAAAGTTATAGATCTAACAGTTGTTAAATGTTAAACAATTTACATTGTCACACATTCCCTTAAAAGAAAATGAAGTTTTCAGTACATCACCCCCCTGCCCCCAAATCCTTCTCTGAGTAGAAGCAATAACAACTAAATTTATTTATTACTTGCCCTGTTTTTCCTCTTACTCAAATGCTGTTGCGTGTTGTGTCTCTGGTCTCAACTGATTCCCTGTGGGTTGAGGGCATCCTCAAGGACCTGACATGATATTCTGTGTGTAGGTTCTACCTACTCCTTTGGTCTAATGATATGCTTCATATAAGGTTATATCTTAAATGTATTCTGATTATCAGTAAATTTTTGTTTTTCTAAGTTTATATTGAATACATTTAAACTATTGTTTTAAATGTTTTACATACATTATCCTATTTCATTCTAATTATAGTGCTATTTACTTCATTTAAAAAATAAGGAAACAGATTTAGAGATATATCTTGTTTATGCAAGATAAATGATCATGATTGGAAAATGGTGGAAGAAAGAATAAAGCCCATGTATTTTAAAATCCAGAGCTTTAATATTTATGCTATATTGCAAGTCTTTTTTTTTTAAATAGAACTTTGTTTTTCTGTTCTGCTACCACTATCCTTTTCTCACATCCTCCCCCACCCCGCCTTTCCAACTAAGTTGCAAAAACAGTGGGAGGATCTTAAATAAAAAGACAAAATCCATACCATGTGTATTAAAATATCAAAGGGAAAAAAAGAACTGGCAGCAAGATTGACAATATACCTACAACATAAGAAAGTACAAAACCATCTGAAGATTTCAACCACAGTAGTACTAACTTTAAGAAAGAAAAATTATAAAGTAGTTATATGAGAAAGGTATCTACTATAATGCTCAGAGACAATACAGATCTTGAAAGCATAATAGGGGAATAAAAATTCATTGGAAGCAATAAATTGCATAATTTATTCAGAAAAAAGAATAAGTTATACTAGAATATGTCTCTCAAGGAATATGAAGTCACAGCTAAAGCATACAACGATAGTGCTTAAGAAATGGATTTATTAATGTAACAATTCTTCTCTGAGTACTTACTATGAAGTTCTGGGTCTTGGGGATACCGCAATGAACAAAACCATGAAAGCTGCTTCCTTTATATAGCTTATATCCTACAGAGGGAAGATGGATGACAAACAATTAAAAATATATATATCAAATTTTAGGTAATAATGAGTGCTATAGAAAAAAAATGCCATAAGAGAAACATTATCCTTGAGTTGGGGATAAGGTTGCTAGTCTGCATAGGGTTGTCAGGAAAGGCTTTGTTGATAATGTAACCTTTGCACAGAGAGCTGAAAGAAGTGAAGCAGCAAGCCATGTGGACACTGAAGGAAGAACGTATTAGCTGAAGAGATCAGTAAGCGCAAAGCTTGTGAGGCGGGAGCATGTGTTCCTGTTTGAGGAATGTCAAGGAGAATTTACTCCTATAAAGTGAGGGCGATAAATACAGGAAATGAGAGAGAGACAGAAAACATGTCATGTGAGGCCTTGAGGTCAATGCAAGGTTTTTACTATAAGGAAGAGGAGATGCATTTGGAGGGCTTTGAGCAGAGGAATGTCATAATCCAGTGTATGTTTTAACAGGGTCATTTTGGTTGCTATGTTGAGGATCAGCTGTGGGGGATATGGTAAGAAGCAGAGAACTCCTCTAAAAGGTCATTGTAAAACTTCAGGAAGGAGGTGGTTGGCCTGGGTGAGATGTAAATGGTAAAATATTGGAAATACTTAAAAAGAGTAGAAAGAGGCCTTGGGAGATGTGAGAAGAAGAGGAGCCACAAGGATTACTCTGAGGGTCTTAAATCAGATTTACTTAAAGAACAGATTTGCCATTTACAGAGATGGGGAGACAATGGGAAGAATAGGTTTGGGTGTCGGATATCCCAAGTGCTTTGGGAAATGCCTGCTAGACTCTTTTACATGTAGGGAAGGAGGTATTTTCTATTTATAATAGTTCATATATTAAATTCTAGTTATGAAAACTTAAAGCAATTTCCTTTTTCCTTTAGGGCATAGCTTATATAATTGTGTTTTGTTTTGTTTTGTTTTTGTTTGTGACAGAGTTTTGCTGTGTTGCCCAGGCTGGAGTGCAATGGCGTGATCTGGGCTTACTGTAATCTCTACTTCCTGGGTTCAAGTAATTCTCCTGCCTCAACCTCCCAAGTAGCTGGATCACAGGTGCCTTCCACCACACCTGGCCAATTTTTGTATTTTTAGTAGAGTCTGGGTTTCACCATGTTGGCCAGGCTTGTCTCGAAATCCTGACCACAGGTGATTCGCCCTCCTTGACCTCCCAAGGTGCTGGGATTATAGATGTGAGCCACCATGCCCAGCTATATCATTTTTTAAACCCCTCACTTATATATAATATATGCCCAGTAAATATTTATTGAATGAATGTTGTTCACTAATATAAAGTAAGAAAAATGTTTGAACTGCGAGTAAGTAGTTTAGTGTTTATAATTTAGGTTTACCTTATAAAGTTTCTTAGGTTTATAGAAACCATGAAACACAAAATATGGAATGTAATTTCTATTCAAGATCACATAATTTATATTTCTTAATATCTTATATTATGTTTACATATTTCAGTTGTATAAAATAAATAGAGAAAACTCAAGATTTAACTATTACAGATCTTTAAATGGAATTTTCGAAAAATATTTTAGAAAATGCTATATTTGCATTTAGGGAGGGCACCCTACATTTAGAATTGTGCAAAAGTTAAATTCTAGTTATGAAATCCTCCCTTTAAAGCAATTTTTGTTTTCTTCAGCTCTTCTCTTTACATTTAATATAAATTATTTTTCTGAAATCTAACATTTTAAGCTAAACTTTCACAGAGAGTCACTTCTTATTGCCAGATGATACTTTCTTCCTTACACGTAAGCTTAAGTATCACTATTAATGGAATATAAAATGTGTGCTTCTAATGCTGCAATTACGGTGCTTGATTTTGGAGAAAAGTCATTGATTTGGCAAAAAAAAAAATTCTATAGCAATACCTATCTTTCACTAGATAGTGGACAAAATACTGTGTTCAAGATCAAAATGTTCCTGCTTTCTTGAAGTTTCCTCTTTCATTTTGAATGGCTCCAATTATTTTAATATGTTGATAGCAAAGTGCCTTTGGTGTATCAAGTTTAATGCTTAATTGTTTGCATCCTATCAAATGTAATGCCACCATTAAATTTTTCTCTTAAGTCACTTAAGTACTCAAGTAGCTAATAAAAAACCCAATTGTTAGTCTCATTGTAAAAACAGTCTGAGGCAGTTGAATTTTCAATCAGTTGTTTTTGTATATTCCTTCTTTGCCAAATAATTTCTTCTTTTTTTTTTTTAACCTTTTTTTTTTTATTGCATTTTAGGTTTTCAGGTACATGTTAAGAACATGCAAGATTGTTGCATAGGTACACACATGGCAGTGTGATTTGCTGCCTTCCTCCCTATCACCAATATCTGGCATTTCTCCCCATGCTATCTCTCCCCAACTCCCCATCCCCCACTGTCCCTCCCCTATTTCCCCCCAACAGACCCTAGTGTGTGATGCTCCCTTCCCTGTGTCCATGTGTTCTCATTGTTCAACACCCGCCTATGAGTGAGAACATGCGGTGTTTGATTTTCTGTTTTTGCATCAGTTTGCTGAGAATTATGGTTTCCAGGTTCATCCATGTCCCTACAAAGGACATGAACTCATAGTTTCTTATGGCTGCATAGTATTCCATGGTATATATGTGCCACATTTTCCCTGTCCAGTCTATCATTGATGGGCATTTGGGTTGGTTCTAGGTCTTTGCTATTGTAGACAGTGCTGCAATGAACATTCGTGTGCATGTGTCCTTATAGTAGAATGATTTATAATTCTTTGGATATATACCCAGTAATGGGATTGCTGGGTCAAATGGAATTTCTATTTCTAGGTCCTTGAGGAAACGCCACACTGTCTTCCACAATGGTTGAACTAATTTACACTCCCACCAGCAGTGTAAAAGTGTTCCTATTTCTCCACATCCTGTAGAGCATCTGTTGTCTCCCAATTTTTTAATGATCGCCATTCTAACTGGTGTGAGATGGTATCTCAATGTAGGTTTGCTTTGCATTTCTCTAATGACCAGTGATGATGAGCATTTTTTCATATGTTTGTTGGCCTCATGTATGTCTTCTTTTGTAAAATGTCTGTTCATATCCTTTGCCTACTTTTGAATGGGCTTATTTGTTTTTTTTCTTGTAAATCTGTTTTAGTTCTTTGTAGATTCTGGATATTAGCCCTTTGTCAGATGGGTAGATTGCAAAAATTTTTTACCATTCTGTTGGTTGCCAATTCACTCTAATGACTGTTTCTTTTGCTATGCAGAAGCTGTGGAGTTTGATTAGGTCCCATTTGTCTATTTTGGCTTTCGTTGCCAATGCTTTTGGTGTTTTGGTCATGAAGTACTTGCCTATGCCTATCTCCTGAATGGTTTTGCCTAGATTTTATTCTAGGGTTTTTATGGTGTTAGGTCTTATGTTTAAGTCTTTAATCCATCTGGAGTTAATTTTAGTGTAAGGTGTCAGGAAGGGGTCCAGTTTCTGCTTTCTGCACATGGCTAGCCAGTTTTCCCAAACACCATTTATTAAACAGGGACTCCTTTCCCCATTGCTTGTTTTTGTCAGGTTTGTCAAAGATCAGATGGTTGTAGATGTGTGGTGTTGCCTCCAAGGCCTCTGTTCTGTTCTATTGGTCTATATCTCTGTTTTGGTACCAGTACCATGTTGTTTTGATTGCTGTAGCCTTGTAGTATAGTTTGAAGTCCAGTAGTATGATGCCTTCCGCTTTGTTCTTTTTGCTTAAATAAAAAAGAGAGAAGAATCAAATAGATGCAATAAAAAACAATAAAGGGGATATCAGCACAGATTCCACAGAAATACAAACCATCATCAGAGATTATTACAAACAAAACTAGTAAACCTGGAAGAAATGGATAAATTCCTGGACACTTGCCTCCTCCCAAGCCTAAACCAGGAAGAAGTCGAAACCCTGAATAGACCAATAACAAGGGCTGAAGTTGAGGCAGCAATTAAAAGCCTACCACCCAAAAAAAGCCCAGGTCCAGATGGGTTCACAGCCGAATTCTATCAGACATACAAAGAGGAGCTGGTACCATTCCTTCTGAAATTATTCCAAACAATCCAAAAAGAGGGAATCCTTCCCAAATCATTTTATGAGACCAACATCATCCTGATACCAAAACCTGGCAGAGACTCAGCAAGAAAAGAAAACTTCAGGCCAATATCCATGATGAACATAGACGCAAAAATCTTCAATAAAATACTGGCAAACCAATTGCAACAGCACATCAAAAAGCTTATCCACCATGATCAAGTAGGATTCATCCCAGGGATGCAAGGCTGGTTCAACATACGCAAGTCTACATACATAATTCACCACATAAACAGAAACAAAGACAAAAACTACATGATTATCTCAATTGATGCAGAGAAGGCCTTTGACAAAATTCAACAGTGCTTTATGCTAAAAACCCTCAATAAACTAGGTGTTGATGGAACGTATCTCAAAATAATAAAAGCTATTTATGATAAACCCACAGCCAATATCATACTGAATGGGCAAAAACTGGAAGCATTCCTTTTGAAATCTGCCACTAGACAAGGATACCCTCTTTCACCATTCCTATTCAATATAGTATTGGAAGTTCTAGCCAGAGCAATCAGGCAAGAAAAAGAAATAAAGGATATTCAAATAGGAAAGGAGGAAGTCAAATTGTCTCTATTTGCAGACAACATGATTGTATATTTATAAGACCCCATTGTCTCAGCCCAAAATCTCCTGAAACTGATAAGCAACTTCAGCAAAGTCTCAGGATACAAAATCAATGTGCAAAAATCACAAGCATTCCTATACACCAATAACAGACTTAAACAGAGCCAAATCAAGAATGAACTGCCATTCACAATTGCTACAAAGAGAATAAAATACCTGGGAATACAACTAATAAGGAACGTAAAGAACCTCTTCAAGTAGAACTACAAACCACTGCTCAACGAAATAAGAGAGGACACAAACAGATGTAGAAACATTCCATGTTCATGGTTAGGAAGAATCAATATCATGAAAATGGCCATACTGCCCAAAGTAATTTACAGATTCAATGCTATCCCTATCAAGCTATCAATGACCTTCTTCACAGAACTGGAAAAAACCACCTTAAACTTCATATGGAACCAAAAGAGAGCCCTCATAGCCAAGTCAATTCTAAGCCAAATAATTTCTTAGGTTCATATGTATCTAGTAGAGAGAAGATACAGGAAGCCCCATGAGCTTTCTGAAAGGCAGAAACCTTAAACTATTCAGGATGATAAACTATATGGTTCCATGCTATTATATACTATATAATTTAATTTTTTTTACTTAGTGTATGGTAATGGTCCTGTTGTGGTCTGGCATTTTCTGGGCACTTACTTCAACTTTAGAACCTAATACTATTCCAGGGTTAGAATCCAAAGGTAACATAAGGACAAAAGTAAAAGAGAGTGGTCGGGTGCAGTGGCTCATGCCTGTAATCCCAGCACTTTGGCAGGCCAAGGTGGGTGGATCACCTGAGGTCAGGAGTTTGAGACCAGCCTGACCAACATGGTGAAACGCTCTCTCTACTAAAAATGCAATAATTAGCCAGGCATGGTGGTGCATGCTTGTGATCCCAGCTACTAGCAAGGCTGAGGCAGGAGAATAGGTTGAATCCTGGAGGTGGAGGTTGCAGTGAGCTGAGACTGTGTCACTGCACTCCCGCCCAGGTGACAGTAAGATTTCATCTCAGAAAAAATCATCAGTATCACTTGAGAGCCTATTCAAAATGCAAATTCTTAGGCTTATTGAATCAGGATCTGTGGTGGTGGGTTCTAGGAATTTGGTTTCAACAAGCTGTTGAATCAAGTTTAGCTTAAAGCTGCCTCCTTACATATTTTAAGTTTGGCTTAAAGGTTTCTCTAGACATTGTGAACAGTAACCTAAATGGAATCATAAACACACTGTACTCTCGTGCCAGCCACTGAGCTTTGGCCTATCAAATGTGGCCAACTGCTCAAACCACGTTCAAATAAGGCAAACAGCAAACTGTAACCAATCCCGCTGTTTCTGTACCTCACTGTTTCTGTACGTGTTTCCTGTATTTAACTTTCCTTTTTTTGTTTTCCACCACGTGGCTGTCCTGGAGTCTGTGAACCTACTCTGGCTCAGGAGACTGCCCAATTCACAATTGGTTCTTTGCTCCATTAATTTTAAAAATTTAATTTGGCTAAAGGTTTTTTTTTTTTAAACAAAGCTCTTTGGCTGATTTTGATGTATACTTAAGTTTGAGAATCTTTGTAGCATTCCCCACCCCGCTACTCCACTTCTAGCAAAGGGTTTGATGGTTATGTTTATGGAAAATTGGTTTGTAGGCCCAGATATCCAGATGTTCCTATTGTTTCAGGATCTCAAACTTGAGTGAACATGGAATTATGTAAATACAGGTCTTGTCTTAGTCTGTTTTGTGTTATTTTAACAAAATGCCAGAGATTGGGTAATTTATGAAGAAAATAAATTTGTTTTCTTATAGTTCTGGAGGCTGGGAAGTCCAAATCAAGGTACTGGCAGGTTCCATGTCTGGTAAGGGCTGCTTTCTGCTTCCAAGATGGCACATGGATGCTTCATCCTCTGGAGAAAAGGAACATCGTGTCCTCAGGTGGTGAAATGTGGAAGGGCAAAAAAAGACAAACTCCCTCCAAGCCCTTTTATAGGAGCATTATTTATTCAGTCATAAGGGTGGAGTAACTTAAGGGTTTTTCTCCAAGGGCTTTTTACTTTTGCCATCCATCTAGGATGCCTTTGCAATCTAATCTTGCACAATATAGAATCCCACACTATCATTACAACATCACAATTTACTAGCATGATTAAAGCTTTGTGGTATACTACAGTATTTCTAGTTAAACTGAGGGGTAAACTGCAGATGGTTTTAATATCAGCCATAATTGTAAAACATTTTTTCTAAAATATATCTTTTCCCTGATTTATTTAGTAGATTGTCATAAAAATGCTAGATACTTCCTTTGCTAATTTGAGATATTAACATATTTCATAATGATCCTTATGGATATCACTGTGTACCACTCTTCATAAAGACTATATTAATTGGCTGAATCTGTAAAAATTAGGAAATATTTTAAGGAGATAGCAATTGGCTGGCCAATTAAGGACTGGGACTAGTGGAAGTTGTTTGCATAGCTGGGAGAAATCTTTTATCACTGATATTAGAATTGCCAGTTGATGGGGATAGTAAAAAACAGACTAATTTCTAGTTTGTTTTAGCATTGTTTTAAACTTCTGTACAAAAAAATACAGCCGTTTTTTGACTATACTTATGGCAGACCAATCCCATGGCCCCATTCTTGGTATACCACTGGGATACAGTGTACTAGAGAGAATAATATAATGAGTATCTTGGTACTTATCTTCTGGCTTAGTCAAATCTTAGTATTTTATCATAGTGACTTTAGATTTTTATTATAATGAAATGAAACATTATGTTTATAATGAAAACTCCTGCGTAATTGTTTCCTCTGTTCTCTTCGCAGAGGTAGCCACTGTGTTGTTTAATTTTCTGCATTCCCATGCATATTTTTATCTTTTATCTTAGTGTACGTGTGTGTACCCCAAAACAATATGGCTTCTGCATATCCATATAGTATTATTATTTTTAATTAGGCTTTTAATTTTGAGGTAATTTTATGTTCACATGCAATTATAAGAAATAATACAGAGGTCCCTTGTAATCTTAGCCCAGTGTCTCCCAATGGTAATATCTTGCAAAATCATAGACAAATGATTACAACCAGAACGTTGACATTAATATAGTGAAGATATAGAACATTTCTGTCACTAAAAGCATTCCTCATGTTGCTCTTACAGCCACACTGACCTTCCTCCTGCCCCATCCATCCTTTAACCACGAATCTGTCCTCCATTTCTAGAATCTTGTTATTTCAGGAATGTCACATTAAAGGGGTCATATGGTATGTACAGCCTTTTGATATTGGGCTTTTTTCACTCAGCATATTTCTCTGGAGATTCATTCAGGTTGTTTTACATATCAGTAGTTTGTTCCTTTTCTAGTGATGGGTAGTATTGCATGGCATGGCTATACCAGGATTTGTTTAACCATATTCCTCCTGAAGAACATCTGGTTGTTTTCAGTTTGAGACTATGAAGAATAAAGCTATAAACATTTGTGTACAGGATTTTATGTGAACACATTTTTAGTTTTCTGGGATAAATGCCCAGCAGTTAATGCTGTGTCAAGGGGTAGTTACATGTTTACTTGTTTCCCCTTATTCAAAGAAAAAAGTGGTGAAATACACATAACATTAAATTTACCATCTTAACTATTTTAAAGTGTAGAATTCAGTGGTGTTAAATACATTTATAATGTTGTGCAACTGTCGCCACTATCTTTGGAACTCATCTCAGTATGTAAAACTGAAATTATATCCATTAAACATTTATCCAATCCATTAAATTGTACCTAGTAACTCCCCGTGACCCCTGGTAATCACCCTTCTACTTTCTGCCTCTGTGATTTTGACTACTCTCAAACACTAAATGGAATCATGCAGTACTTTTCTTTTCATGACTGGCTTATTTCACCTAGGTTAATGTCCTCAGGTTTCATCCATGTTATAGCATATGTCAGAATTTCCTCCCTTTTTAAGCCCAAATAGTATTTCACTGTATGTATATACCACATTTTGCTTATCCATTTATTCATCAGTGAACACTTGTATTATTTCCATGTTTTAGCTATTATGAATAATGCTGCTATCAACATGGGTACACAAATACGTGTTGGAGTTCTGCTTTCAAATCTTCTGGGGATATGTACCCAGCAATGGAACTGCTGAATATATGGTAATTATTTTTAATTTTTTGAGAAATTGCCATTTATTTTCCAGAGAGGCTGCACTATTTTACATTTCTACCAATGTGCACTAGGGTGCTGCTTATTCCACTTCCTTGCCAACACTTGGTATTCTGTTTTATTATTTTTTGATAGTAACCATCCTAATGGGTGTTTGGTGGTATCTCACTTTAGTTTTAGTTTGCATTTCTCTAATGATAAATGGTGTTGAGCATCTTGTATGCTTATTGGCCATTTGTGTAACTTCTATGAAGAAATGTCTGTTCAAATCCCTTACCCATTTTTAAATGTTGTTGTTGTTGTTGTTGTCGTTGTTGTTAGGAGTTCTCTATATACTCGATATGAATCCCTTGTCAGATATAGAATTTGCAAATATTTTCTCTCTTTCTGTGAGTTGCCTTTCTACTCTTTTTGATGCTTAAAAATTTTTAAATTTTCATGAGGTTCAGTTTATCTATTTTTCCTTCTGTTGCCTGTGCCTTTGGGGCCATAGCCAATAAATCATTGCCAAATCTAATGTGAAGCTTTTTCTTATGTCTTCTTTTAAGAACTTACAGTTTTAGGTCTTACATTTAGGTATTTAATCCATTTCAAGTTAAGTTTTCTATATGGTGTTTAGTAAGGGTTCAACTTCATTATTTTGCATAAAGATATCCAGTTTTCTTACTACCATGTGCTGAAAAGACTGTTCTTTCCCTATCGAACAGTGTTGGCACTTGTGATACTGTGATTTATAACAAGAAATATATACAGTATTAGGTTTTCATCCTCATTTCCTGACATACAACTCCTACAATCTTTGGAATCTGCAAAGTGATGCGTCCCTTTGTATACCTGTGTGTTAACTGATGACTGGGAGTCCCTAGGTAGTTTTAGGATGGGGGCTGGTCACCAGAAAGACCAAGGCATGATTAGAGGATTGGAATGTTTGCCTCATCCTCCAACCTCCAGGGAGGGGAAAGGGGCTGAAGGTTAGATTGATCACCAATGGCCAATAATATAGTCAATCAAGTCTATAAAATGAAGCCTCTATAAAATTCCAAAAGGACTGAATAGGGGGATCTTCCTAATAACTGAACACGAGGAGGTTCCTGGAGCATGGTGCCCCAGAAAGGGCATGGAAGCTCTGCAACTCCCCACCACCTTTCCCTATGTAGCTCTTCATCAGGTGTTCATCATATCCTTTGCAATATCCTTTATAATAAACTAGTAAACATGTTTTCCTGAGTTCTATGAGCCGTCCTGGCAAATTAATCAAACTTGGGGTGTGGGTCATGGAAACTTCGATTTATAGTCTATTGTTCAGAAATATGGATGACAATCTATAACTTGTGTCTGAAGTGAGGGCACTCTTGTGGAAGGAAGCCCTCAGCTTGCAGTATCTGATACTATCTCCAGCTAGATAGTGTCAGAATTGAATTGAGTTAGGGCCACCAAGCTGGTGTTCTGTGAAGAATCTGCCAAAGACTTGGTTGCTTGTGGGGAGAAATCCCCACCCACATTTTGGTGACTAGAGGTCACAGAAATGATCTATGTTGTGAGTAGAATAAAAAATCAAGTGTTTTCTCTCTCAGAGCACCCTTGTAAAAAAAATCATTTGACCAAGTATGTGAGGGTTTATATGCCTACCTTTCTGCCAGTACCACACTGTTTTGATTACTACAGCTTTATAGTAAGTTTTGATATTAGGAGGTGTGAATCCTCCAGCTTTGTTCTTCATTTTCAAGATTGTTTTGACTATTCAAGGTCCTTTGGAATCCCATATGAATTTTAGAAGTTTTAAAACTTTTTTCTGCAAAAACTGTCATTGGGACTTTAATAGAAGTACATTTCAACATGACATTTGGGGGACAAATATCCAAACTATATCAATATCCATTTAGGGATGATGGCCATCACCTACTCTAGTGTTATAAGATTTAGATATCATCAGAGACAAGCCATTCGTACAAAGACTTGGAAGCATCTTTCCTAGCTATGGTTCTCTGGGCAGCTACATCTTGCAGGAGTGACTTCTACCTGTGTCCCCCGTTTCAATGTATTTGTTATCATCTATCATCATCACAGTAGCTAATATTTACTAACCCTTCCTATTTTACAGGCACTATGTAAATTACTTTATATGCATTATTTTACTTGTTTCTCATAACAACCTTATAAAGTAGATACTATAATTTATCTCTATTTTATACAAATTAAATACTCCCTCAGAGCAACTAGCCAGGATTCAAACTCAGACAGCCACAGCCCAGCTTCCAAGCTCTTAACCTGTGCTGCATTGCATTTCTTTATTACTTCATGATTATTTTTTAATTGGCAAAAGGAGGAGATAGAGGTCTAATTATAAGAATGTCATTTATACGGCATCAAAGAAAAATCAGAAGCATTTTCAATAAAAATCTCTAGACTGTGATTTAAAATCCTCAGTGATTGACTTGGGCTCAAGATAGTGTGCTTATCCATTAGTTATCTCTCCTCCCACCTTCAAAAATCATTAATGTGTAAATATTCTGAAAAGTGTGGAAACATGCCATAATGTAACATTATTTTTGCATATTCCTATATTTAGTCTTATGGATGTCCTTTGCTTGTTGCAGTTTTAGTGTACATATAATTCAACTTTTTTTTTGAGATTAGCATTATAAGCCCCGCTCCATACCATGTAATCTTGACAATGATCATTTTAATAGATGAGTTATAATTTATTTATGCGTTTTTCTATTGATAGGCATAATACTTGCACAAATTACTTTCAGAGAACATTTTCATGCATACTACTTGTTTTTCATTTGGGTTATTTTCCCAAAATAAATTTCTCATGGGGGGGAATTGTAGGCCAGTGGGTTGTTCATTTCTATGGTTTCTTATACTGTTTAATATCAGAGGCATGGTTAAAAATGGGAGTGCTGACTAAATCAGAGACAAATCAGGTCATCCCAGCACAGTCTCTATGGAGATATTTTCATAACATATCAATATATTGCCTACAGTTGATGTTAATTAGAGGTTTACTTACTGAACGTCTTAACTTCTGGACGTTCTCTATGGTTGTTCTAATGGCTGATGTGGTTAGGTCTGGTGCGTGACCCTACATCTATCTGAGATGTATACTCCTTAAACAGGTTTTTCATTCCTCTGGAAAACAATCATTTGTTAGCATTTAAAAAGCCTCAGAGGACAAAACAGAATTAAATGAAGGGAAAACAGAATATGGAGGTGTGGACAGTGGAAAGTGTCATGACATGCTTATGATCTTTGTCCAACTGTGCCCACCCTGCTGTGCTGCTTGACCATCATACTAAGCCATTAGGACTTCACAGGGGAGCACGAAGCTGGATGTTCATGACCTGCTGAACTGATTTCTGGGAGAGTTTTAATGATTTACGAGTGACTAGCTATATATGCATGTGCCAAGTTAGACAAACCTCCTTCAGTTTCAACTGGATGGTTCTACCTACGCTTTTTTGCTCTTGTACTTCTTCAGCTTAGCCAGCAGGCTTTGAATCCTAACACAGTGCCCCAAGTGAGCCACTGTCTTGGTGCTGTGATCGTGGCCTCTGTTAAGGCACCCTGGCTCTCATCACTCATCCCTTTGCCCCAGAACCTTGATAGGCAACTCTTCCTTATTAGGGAAAACATGTATCACTAAATTCTTGATGGAGATTAAAGCCAATATTATTACATATTGATATTTTTGAGATACCAAACTTAAGATACTAAGCAGTGACATCAGGCCTAATATCAGATTTCTCAGTGAGACATTCTGAGTGTGGGTGTTTGGTTGTTCCCTCATTTTATACTCTGTGAAGGTTAATCTCACATGTTGCCTCATACATTGCCTAAGCTCACCTGTCCTTTGTGCTAGTGACTGTGGCTTCAGTTGTTGCTCACAGCTGTTCAGGTGCAGACCACCTGATCCTAACTTCTCCATTGGTTACGTGCTCTGTCTTTTGTACTGAAAAACTAAGAGTTGGATATTTTCTTTCTAGTTCCGCTTCTTATTGAGCCTGCAGAAATCTCCTGGCCTGACACTCCTATGGGCAATGGTCACAAGGTGAAAATGAGGTGTGGAGGAGACACTGGTGAATATCGCGTCACCTAACTGCCTATGTTGATTTACTGTTTCTTGACTTTTTGTTGACAATTGATGCTTCGCTCCATTTCCTCAGCTGCTGCTTTGCGTTATTATGGTGGTGATTATGGTATTCTAGCCTGGCTACATTGCTTCTAAGTAAACACCTCTCTCATTTCAGCCTGGCCCCAAGTTCTTTCTACCCTGATGCTGCTGTGATATGGCCAGTGTTTATCCTGGGCCAGCATAGCCTTGGTCAGCTAGAGCTGAGGAACGCTTGCCAATTTACTTCAGGCATCACCCAGTCCACATTGCTTATTTAGGATAGATAGAAGTTTGGTCCACAGGTGTTTGAGTTTGCAACCCTTGAACAGGATTGTTAGCCTCACACCTGCGTGCCTGCAGGCTCTCTGCCCACCTGTGTTTTCCTGAGTTCTTAGGACTGTATATTTGTGAAAGTTGTGCTGGCCTTGTTTTCTTGCCATTCTGAGCTAGGTGCTGCCACCACAGCTGCTGTTATTGATGCTCTCTTGGGTACAGTTCTTTACCAATGACCCCACCCGCCGTCAATGTGCTCAGTGCTCTAATGGTTCTAACTTTGCTGTGGGTAGAGGGACATACTCTTTTTTTTTTCGGTGTCACAATCTGTTAGATGGGTCTCCAAGTAAAATTGCTGGGCCTCGCATGGTTTAATGAGAGCTCTGCAGTTTCTCATACTCTCGGGGGCACCTGGACCCCTCCATGGGCTGAGTTTGGTCAGGATCAAGCAACAGTACCATGCCATTTCTGCATCTTCAAACCAGCACTCCCTTCTGTGTATTAACCCTGTGGAGGAGTCTGGCTTCTTTTTTTTAAAGAGTCTAGCTCTGTCACCCAGGTTGGAGTGCAGTGGCACAATCTCGGCTCGCAGCAACCTCGGCTCGCAGCAACCTCGGCCTCCTGGGTTCAAGTGATGGAGTCTGGCTTCTTTAGGATGATTTTTTTTTCAGAGGCCCTGAAATGGGACATTTTTCAATTTGAATCTGTTGGATCTTCCTGCTCTACTTCTGAGTTCCCACAAGTTTATGTATTCCCGAACCCCACTGTGGTTTTCAGCTTTCTCCCCAGGAAGCCTCTCAGCCTCCCTGTTAACTGGAGAATGCAATAGATATGGTGAAGAAGGGGGGTTGTCTAGCCTTATCTCCTTCTGAAACATATTTACATTTTAATCTCAACCCTAGACACAACACCTTTATGATGTACAGCACCTGGCTCCCCCAAACATACTGTAATGATGTATCTGATCTGCACTGGCAGCCCCTAAGTGTCCGGCACAGGACTTTGCATAATTGGTGTTCAATTTATGTTTTAATTGAATGATTGAATATTTGATGAGATAAAGATGTTTAAAGACAAAGAAAAAAGTTGTTTACAGCAAAGTTGAGGTTGGACTTCACAGGTTTTCAGTCTGCACCTTTACTTTTAGAGCTATTAATTTTCCAATCTGAAATGCTTGAGGGGCTTTAAGGCATCTGGATAACAATGTTTTCTGGACTGGAAAGATGGAGACTGATACCCAAAGATGTCCAAACAAGTGCATATCACCTGATAGTAAATAAAAATTAGGCTTAAAAACAGGTTTTTAGCATAATCCTATTTAAACAATGAATTTGCATAGATAAAGGACTGGAGGACATATGGCATGACTATTAATAACATTCCTGTGAGCAATAATTATGGTTTTTATCCTTTCTTTTCGATGATTTGTACTTTCTTAAAGCCATGACAATGAACATATTTTTGTAATGCAATGTTAAATATAATGTCTGATAGTTTTATTTTATTATACTTGTATGTGATTTTAATTAAAGAAAGCAAAGAAAATGCACAATATTGAGCCCTCTGAGTTAATCCTGGTAACAGATTGACTTGAAAACAAATGCATGCCTAAATGAATCATATTTTTAAGAAACTCTAATACAAAAGTATATGAGCCATTTCAGGTATTCTACCAGGATGAGAATATCAGGAGGTAATAACATTTGTCAAAGGAACAGAGTATTGGTATCCTTTTTTTTTTTTTTTTT
>PVKP010007611.1:0-36213 GCA_004027715.1 Plecturocebus donacophilus | reverse complement strand
GTGGCCAGGTTGGTCTTAAACTCTTGACCTAAGGTGATCCACCTGCCTCAGCCTCCCAAAGTGCTGAGATTACAGGCGTGAGCCACCAGGCCTGGCCTGGCATCCTTTATATAAGAGAGAATGGGTAGCTTTTCATTATGCCCTATGTACACACGGGTAAGAAAAAACAAAACAGAGGATTGTTCACATGGAATCTCAAATGACTTTTGTGCCAAGGAAAAGTTATTTTTATTAGGGGAATCGTATGAGATCCTTTTTCTCATCGTGATCCCATCACTGTTGTCATCATTTGCATTAATAGCAGCATATCATGGTGAGGAAGGCCTTGGTCTTGGCCTTCCACAGGCAAGTTTGAATTCTGGCTCTGTTACTCACCCTGCGGCCCTCAACCAATCATTTAACTTTCTTATTGTCAGCTTCTTAATTTTGTTTTTCTTAACTTTCAAACTGGTAGATAATAAGGCCAACTTGATATGGTTCTTGTCAGGATCGAGGTAACATCAGTAAAGAACGTAATACTTTTGGCATATAATAAGCATTTGATGCACACAAGTGTGTATTGCTATTAAGGATAATGATAGGAATTGTGAGTATCATTTATTGATACCTATTATGTCCAGGAAATTATTTTTATTTCCTTTGTGTCTTTCTTTCACTTATTCCTTAAATCAGCTGTTGACATGAATGAGAAAACTTGAGTCCCACAAGAGTTTAAGTTAATCTGCCCAAGGTAAAGAAAGTGGTAATAAAAAAAAAAAAGCTACAGTTGAGATTTGGACCTATAGAAATCTGATTTAGATTTTTCCTCAAGTATCTCAATATTCCACAGAATTAAGGTTTGATGACATACTATTGATATAGTGATTTAGTTTTGGTATTTACAGATAATAAACTTTGACTATCTTTTCAGCAAAACTTTACGTTAGAAAACAATATTTATCTGACCACCAGGGGGCGTTTGCCCAACGTTCTGTAATTACACTCACCACTCAGAACTCCTCACATTGTTACATTCTATAGCGAAATAATTTGCCAAATTTCATGTAGGTAAAACAGTTAAAGGTAGCAGTCCATACAATGAAGCAAATGTATTTACTTTTGAAATAGAGTCTGTCTTAGGTAGTCTATAAGGAAGAATACGGGAATCCCCCTTTGGACTATTTTGGGACTTCTGTCCTTAGGCACACTATTTAATGAATGTAATCCATTTTGATTTGTATTAAAATAGCCTCTGGTTTAATAATTTGATGGTAACTTTCAACTTAACCTGATTTTCATTTGTTAATTACTTGAAGGTATTTAGTTAAATACTTGAAACTTGAGGTTTATGGTAGAAGTGGCAAGCAGGAATTAATTCGAGGGCATCTACTTCATTGCCCGCAAAGGAACTGACCCATGTTTTATAAAGACATAGTCTGATTAAATAAAAGCAAGTATGTCATCATTTAACATGCAGTGTACCAACTGGGCAAGTGTAGCGAGTATTATTTTCGCTTTGTCAGTCTTGGGAATTTCTATAGTCTATAAATGTCCAGAATCCGCTCTTTTAGGCACTTAATAAGGCTGTAGCACTTTGTATCGATTGTAATTACAAATACAGCCATTCCTGTATTTGAAACATGCTCAGAATATCTGCAGTTTAGATTTGCCAATGGAGAAATCACCCTGTAATGTTAACAGAGTAAATATGAAATGAGAAGGATACATTCTTATTTATTATGGATCCGATTATTCAGTTTTTAGATCACATGAGTTATTTTGCTTCTCAGTCACTCAACAATTATGAATTGGCACACAGTGTAATAAATACACACTGAATGGATACATAATTAAGTGAATGAGTGCTTCTCATATGCGGATAATGTAAAACAAAGCTTACATGATTTCTGATCTCTCAGAGGTTTATGACATGGCTGGAAAATCAGATGCGTGTAAAAACAAGTGAAATAACACAAGAGTTAAGTAACAGTAAAAGGCATCACAAGAAAGGTAATAGCTGAATTCCAACTGAATGCTACAAAGAATGAGCACCATGAATTTGAAGAAGAGGCTGTGGTCAGGGTAGGCCTTACAGAGGAGGTGAGAGATAAGTTGGGCTTAAAATGTGAGAAAATTGGTGGAAGCAGAGGGCACTTTCCAATGGTGCAGGAAATAAAATGAAAAAAATTGAGTGAACCAAAGCAAGGAATGCGAATATACAGCCTATTAGTACATGTGGAGGATGAGAAAGTATACCGGCCCAGGCTTTTTAAACCAGGGCACTCACCCCCCTGGTGGGAGATTCGTCCCCACAGTATAAATGGGGATCCTTCCCTCTAGTGCCCATTTCAACTGGAAAGTATAAAGAAGGAATATTAAACAATTTAACTGGCAGATAAATTAAACGTTTAATATTAAAACAGATGTGGATGTATTATGGAGGACAGTTGTTGAGATGGAAGACCAGAAAGTCTGTGACTTATTCAAGGCTGTCTAACTTGTTCAGAGGACAAGTCTAGCTGGAAGGGAGCCTGGGGCAGGTGGTTCTCAGTCTTGAATATCATGGTCAAGTGTGTACTTTGCTTTTGCTTTATTATTATTTCCTTTTGTGTCACCTGACTGCTCATGAACTTCCCTGCCAAAAGGTGTCAGGAAAAATAATAAAAGGAATTTGAACAAACCTAACACTAGTTTTCTTCTTGTTGATAGTGCTTAAATGAGGATTAAGAAAAAATCATATCAGAGCTTTCAAATGAAGTTCAAAAATCATTTGTTATCTGAAACCTTTTGAGTATTTCCTGATCCCTAATGTTAACAGAGATAATATAGTTGGATATAAGTAAAATCTACTGTAATGGCTAACGGGGGACGATATGTTTTTCAGATCTGGGACACATTTGATTTTTGAGAAGAAATAACTTATTCATTTGGCAGGAAGTACTGGTTGAGTACAGCCAATACAAATACTTTTCCGCACCCTGAAAAATAGTCTTCCATCTTTATCGGTGACCTGGCTGAAAAGAAGGCCTTGAACCTCAGGTGGTTGGGCTAGATTTCTTTTGTAGTCATAGGGCAAACCTCTGAAGACATTTGCAGAATATCTCATCAGCAGAATGATTTTAAGGATTGAACTAAAACCTAGAGAAAATGATTGAGGAATGTTGGGTTATCAGTACCTAAAAGATAAGAATGAGCATTGACTTTAGGATTTTAAGTGACTTGGGACCAGGAGCAATGGCTTCATGCCTATAATCCCAGCACTTTGGGAGGCCAAGATGGGCAGAGTACTTGAGATTAGGAGTTCAAGACCATCCTGGCCAACATGGCAAAACCCCATCTCTACTAAAAATACAAAAATTAGCTGGGAGTGGTGGCACATGCTGCTCGGGAGGCTGAGGCGGGAGAATCGCTTGAACTTGGGAGGCGGAGGTTGCAGTGAGCGGAGATTGGGCCATTGTGTTCCAGCCTGAGCGACCGAATGAGATTCCATCTCAACGAAAAGAAAGACATGGGACATGTGGTATCCTTTGATATACTTATGGCACAACTTGCCTCTTGAAGATACGGAAGGAGAGCAAAGTGATGTGTATTGTAGAAAACAGATGCCGCTGATTTGAATGAAGGTTCAAGGTGAGAGCTTGGCATGTAAAGCACGTAAAGCAGACCTGTGGACCTAGTCTACCCGACGCTAACCTGCACAAACCGTGGAGGAGAATGCCCCCAAACATTCTGGCTCTGCTTCCTGTTGTGCTGTGGGAATTTGAGCACCCTTATCCTCACAGACGGTTCTGAAAGCCCTCAAAAGAGTGTATCACCAGTGTATTCTTTTCCAATTTCCGCTGTAACAAATTACCTCTTAGTGGCTTAAAACCACACACACTTAGCTTAAAGTTCTGGGGACTGTAAGTCTAAAACTACAGTTGGCAGAGCCATGCTACCTTGGGAAGCTCCGGGGGAGAACACATTCCCTTGCCGTTTCTGGCTTCTAAAGACTTCCCACATTTCTTGGCTTGACGCCTCTTTCTACATCTTTAAACCCAGCAGTGCAGCGTCTTCGAGTCTCCCTCCGACCACTGCTTCTGTTGTTGTATCTTCTTCTCTGATTCTGACTCTCCTCCCTCCCTTTTATAAGGACCCTGTGACCGATTGTCTTGGGCCCACCAAATAATCCAGGATAATGTCCCCATCTCAAGATCCTTGATCACATCTACAAAGTCCCTTTTGCCCTGTAAGGTAATGCCCTCGCAGCTTCTGGGGTTTAGGACATGTGCATCTTCGGGGGGTCTTTATCCTGCCTACCGTAGCCAGTTCTCTGAGAACTAGTTGTTTTGGTCACAGCAGGAGGCCTCTGATTTTCTTCTTCTGATACTGGGTCATTAAATGCTGGCTTCATTTGCCACCGAAACCGCTTCCCCATCAATGGCAGATGCCGCGGCAGTGCCCCAGATGCCTCCCAAAGGCACCATCCCTCTGTGGATGCTGCCAGTCTCCAAGACTGAGGATGGTGACGTCAGTCCTGCGGCTGCCCAAGGCCACTGCGGTTTTTATTGTTGCCACCACCATCAACACAGCCATCACTGTGAGGGGGGCCAGTAATGTCGATGGGTTTCAGCTTTTTCTCCATCATCACCCTTGGGACTTGGATGTGAGTCTCCCAGATAAGCTGAGTGACAGTCACCCTGCTTTGTTAATGACCTCACCTCCTCTTGAACCCTGGCCCGTTGGTTTTGAACCAGCTTCTCTCTTTCCCTTTGGGGTCAGCCTGTCCCAGGAGGCTGCTCTCTTCCTCCTTACACCACGGCCCTCCTTCTGGGTCCAGATCTTTTGGAACCTCAGTGTAAACACAGCTGGGACTCAGGCTGCCACATAACACATGCTCATCTTAGGCTACCTTCCTAAGTGTTTACATTCCATGCTGGAAGAACCTGGCTCCTTTAAGAAACTCAGGGAAAGAATCAGTACCTCCCTAATTTTTCACACTTTCTACCTCGTCTAGGATGGAGCATCTGGATCCAGTTGGAGGCTGTTTGTCCTAATTTGGCACTTCCTATTAATTTGTGAGGGATGACATCTGAAATACATAACTTAGCAACTTCAGATTTTACAAGCTATGTCAAGTGCCATACCAAATAGCATTTGATTGGATTTATTGCTGTTGAAAAGGAAATCTTTGATTTTGCCCCTCCTAGCTACTATGGATTCATTTCATACCAGAGTGTATACAACTGGAGCTATAGAAAACATTTTCTTCTGTCCCTTGATCTGGTTGGAATAAATGTTTTCACGTCGTGAAGTTAACGGTGAAGGAATGTTCATGAATATCTATGTAGTTGTAATGAGGTTTGTTCCTCGTGATGAAATGTATCAATATTTTAAATGTTGCCCTCCCAGGAAATGGAGGAATCTGAGATCCTAGGCTAGCTACAGTGTGTCCGACAGGAATCAGTATTTATAGTGTTCGGGAGAGTGGAATCTACTACCGGAGTCTCAGGTTGTGGAAGTTGATCTGGGCAGGGGAGTCAGGCTGAGGAGGGGTTAGGCATTGTTGCGGTAGGGCACATCCTGGCACAGGGACACAGGTTTCTGAAGACTCAGGCTGTGTGTGCAAGTCTTCAAGGAGGAAGAAAGGCAGGGACATGAGGGGTGGGCGAGGTGGGAGGCTCATGACAGGTCCAGAAACAAGGTTCCAGTAGTTGAGCTGTCGCCCTTCCACAGGCCTTTTCATTGACGTCCCAGAGTCATCTTTTGGTACCACATCCTGGGGACATTTCCTCCCTCGAAAAGAGATTGGCAACTGAGAATAAGCCTAGTCATAGTGGAATATAATTCCTGATATCCCGAAAGAGTATTTTCACATTCAAATACACAGCGATACCCAGGGGTGCCTGTTCCCATTGCCCTTGGGCATGGGGCGGTAGCTGAGGCCCGCCAGTGGAGACGAAGACCGCCTCTGCCATCTGCTGGGCACTCTGAGGAACTCAGACGGGGAGTTTGATGAATTTCCTTTCAAATTTACTTCAGCACTTGAGAATTTAGCCAAGTATTAAACAGATTAATTTTTGCCTTTGTGAAGGCTTGCACGCCTTTGATCATTCAGTCGTTTGAATGAACCCAACGTGGCTGTTTCCGATTTGGCCTTGAAAGCCTTGGCACGTCGCTGCCTCCAGCTTGGGTTCCTCAGTTCTGGCAGGGCTTTCCTTCCCACTGATGGAAGGTTTACAGGGGAAAAAATCGTCGTGTCTGAACTTCTGCCAGCACACATCAGCGTGTTTCCAGGCTGCCATCTATCGTGTAACTCTCTGAAGGTTTAATATATATATATATATGTATATTTAAAGTGCAATGCACCTGTTCGTAAGGAAAACTACCTTGTCGAAGGATCGCATGCTTTTATTAAATCAGGGAATTTTTAATTGTATTTATGAGGACATACAACTTGGGTTTCTTCCCTTAGGCTTCCCGGTCTCTGTGTTAAGTACAACTTGCCTCCGAGGTCACCCTCCCACCCTCCATAATTAGCCGAGAGATTTGACAGGGGCTTCTGGCACCAGCTCTGCCCAGCAAGCTTAGCGCAGCACTATTCGTGGTCAGGCCCACTGTCCTTAGAGTCTTGTCTCAGCCCACACAAAGCTCTTTTCAGACCCAGTTTGACATTCTGATCTTGTACCATGGCCCCGCAGGGTCAGGGAGTATAATGCGGTGATTCAATAGCTGTCTTGGAGCAGAGAAAGGGCATTCAGTGGTTGGTTAAAGGGCAGGCTGGCAACAAGGAGGGACCAAGGCAACATTCAGCGGATTCTGCAGCTTTGCTTGGCTAGGGGCGAAACATCTCCCCTCAAAAAATGGCTTCAGAGGCACATGAATTCTTTTCTTTCTTACTTAGCTTTTTTTTTTTTAGCATCAGGACCTCAGACCTGAGTTGGTTGGGTATGGCTAGATAGGAGAGGTTCCTGTCTGTGGGGTCCCTCCCGTGGTGTCCTGTTTTGTGGCAAGTGGACTGAAGCAGAATCCGTTGAAGTCAGCTGAAGTCATTGAGAGAGTCTGCTTAAGTTGTTGAACATTAAAGTTTTGGTGATATGCGTGGAAGCTAAAATCTGTGATGGGCTTCTCCAAATGTAACCCTCTTGTTTTCTTTGACTGGTTTCTGTGCCTGGTCCAGTTTTGAAAGCTATTTGTGGCCACACTGAATGTGAGAATAATAGAGCACTCAAGAGAAGTGAGACATTGGGTTCGGTCCATGGAATGTTTCATACCTAGAGTAGCCTTCCATTTCAGAGCTGTTTTAAAGCTGGTTCCTGACTTTGTTGAGAGCAGCTGAAAGCAAACTGATGGGTGGGAATGTGAGAAATAAGTTCTCCTGGACATGATTTGCAGTTTATACATATTTACCTTTTGGAGGAAAAAGAAATGACAGCCACAATTTGTCCTTTGCTGATTAACATGCCATTTGTCACTGTGCGACAGTGACACAATAAGACAGCAACAATAACAAGAAATCCCACTTCTTGCCATGTTTCTCAGACCTAGGAAACTTGTGTTGAGTCAAACTTTTTTCCAGGCTGACTTTCCCACTTCGAGGGCAACTTGAAGGGGTGACAATGCCTATATCATCTGAGTTTTACTAATACTGAGATTGTGATTATTTGCTTCGGCAGACTGAAAGGAAGTATATCCTTGCAACATTTACGAAGATCTTGTTTGCTAAGCAACTTAGTATTATCAAGGGAGGTGGGATTGTATTGTAGAGAAGTGCTTTGCTAGAAAGCAGGACATTTAGTATCTGGTTTCATTCTGCCTCTCACCAACTGTGCAATCCTGGATGTGATCTTTTAGCCTAAGTTTTCTCATCTGGAAAGTGGTTGGCATAATAATTTCTGTAGTCCTTTTAAGTTTTAGAATACTATAATTTACCATTGCAAGAAGAACCATTTTTGACGTATATAGATAACATTCTAATTAATCTTATATCTTCATTTAAATAGGCTTTGAAATATTATGTGAGCAGTTAAAATATAGCCTCTATTAATCTATATATATCTCTCTCATCTACCTCTCTTTTCATTCATCTGCCTACCCATACATATACTATTGGGTTATCAAGTAGGCAGATGAAGCCTGTACTCAAGCAGTGGGGCCAAAAATGTTTTGGAAATAATTTGATATTTGATATATGAAAAAGACTTATTAAAAGGGTCAATTACCTTTATTAATTTCTTTATACTGATTTTATGGGTTAACATTGTATATATGGGGAGTAGTAGTCTTGTAACCTTTTAGTTTTTAGGGCTTCTGTAGGTATTTATTTATTTATTTATTTTTAATAGTTTTTGGGGAACAGGTGGTGTTTGGTTGCATGGAAAAGTTCTTTAGTGGTGAGTTTGAGATTTTGGTACAGCAGAGCAGTGTACATTGCACCCTATTTGTAGTCTTTTACGTCTCACTCCCCATCCCACCCTTCCTCTTGAGTCCCCAAAGTCCATTTCATTCTTAAGTGTTTGTGTCCTCATAGCTTAGCTCCCACTTATAAATGAAAACATGTGATGTTTGGTTTTCCATTCCCAAGTTACTTCATTTAGAATAATGGTCTCCAACTCCATCCAGGTTGCTACAAATGCCATAATTCCATTCCTTTTTATGGCTCAGTAGTATTCCATGGGGTGTGTGTGTGTGTGTGTGTGTGTGTGATATATATATATATATATATATATATATCACATTTTCTTTATCCATTTGTTGATTGGTTTCATGTTTTTGCAATTGAGAATTGTGCATGCAATTTTGCAATTGAGAAATGTGCATGCAAGTTTTTATTTCATATAATAACTTTTTTTTTCTGGGTAGATACCCAGTAGTGGGACTGCTGGATAAAACTGTAGTTCTACTTTTACTTCTTTAAGGAATCTCCATACTATTTTCCATAGTGGTTGTACTAATTTACATTCCCACCAGAAGTATAAAAGTGTTGTCTTCTCACCACATCCATGCCAACATCTGTTTCTTTTTATTTTTAAAATTATGGCCGTTCTTGTAGGAGTAAGGGGGTATCTCATTGTGGTTTTGATTTGCATTTCCTGATCATTAGTGATGTTGAGCATTTTTTCATGTGCTTGTTGGCTATCTGCATATTTTAGTCTTTTGTCAGATGTACAGTTTGCAAGTATTTTCTCCCACTCTGTGGGTTTTCTGTTTATTGTTCCAATTATTTATTTTGCTGTGCAGAAGATGTTTAGTTCAATTAGGTCCTGTCTATTTATCTTTCTTTGTTTTTGTTGTGTTTGCTTTTGGGGTCTTGGTCATGAACTCTTTGCCTAAGCCAATGTCTAGAAGAGTTTTTCTGATGTTATCTTCTAGAATTTTTATGGTTTCAGGTCTTAGATTTAACTCTTTGATCTATCTTGAGTTATTTTTACATAAGATGAGAGATGAGGATCTTGTTTAATTCTTCTACAGGTGGCTTGCCAATTACCCAGCAACATTTGTTGAATATGGAGTCCTTTTCCCACTTTATGTTTTTGTTTGCTTTGTTGAAGATCAGTTGGCTGTAAATATTTGGCTTTATTTCTGGGTTTTCTATTCTGTTCCATTGGGCATCTACATGCCTACTTTTATACCAGTACCATGCTGTTTTGGTAATGATATCCTTGTAGCATAGTTTGAATTTGGCTGATGTGATGCCTCCAGATTTGTTCCTTTTGCTTATTCTTGCTTTGGACATGTGAGCTCTTTTTTGGTTCCATATGAAGTCTTGTATTGTTTTTCCTAGTTCTGTGAAGAATGATGATGGTATTTTGATGCAAATTGCATTGAATTTGTAGATTGCTTTTGGCACTATGGCCATTTTCACAATAGTGATTCTACCCATCCATGAGCATGGGATATGTTTCCATTTGTTTGTGTCATCTATAATTTCTTTCAGCAGTGTTTTGTAGGTTTCCTCGTAGATATCTTTTACCTTTTTGGTTAGGTTTATTTCTAAGTATTTTATTTTTCTTTGCAGCTGTTGTAAAAGGGGTGAAGTTTTTGATTTGATTCTCAGCTTGGTTGTTGTTGGTGAATAGCAGTGCTACTGATTTGTGTACATTGATTTTGTATCCTGAAACTTTACTGAATGCATATATCAGACCTAGGAACTTTTTGGATGAGTCTTTAGGGTTTTCTAGGTATATAATTATATCATCGGTGAACAGTGACAGTTTCACTTCCTCTTTACCTATTTGGTTGTCCTTTATTTGTTTCTCTTGTCCAGTTGCTCTCGTTAGGACTTTCACTACAATGTTGGATAGCTGTGGTAACAGTGGGCGTCCTTGTCTTTTTCTAGTTCTCAAGAAGAATGCTTCCAACTTTTCCCCGTTCAGTATAAAGTTGGCCATGGGTTTGTCATAGATGGCTTTTATTACCTTAAGGTATGTTTCTTATATGTCAGTTTTGCTGAGTTTTAATCACAAAGGGATGCTGGATTTTGCCATCTGCTGTTTCTGTACCTATTGAGATGATCATCCAATTTTTGTTTTTAATCCTGTTTATGTGATGTGTCATATTTATTAACTTGCATATGTTAAACTATCTCTGATATGAAACCCACTTGATCATGGTGTATTATCTTTTTGATATGCTGTTGAATTTGCTTAGGTAGTATTTTGTTGAGGATTTTTGCATCTGTTTTCATCAGGGATATTAGTCTGTAGTTTTCCTTTTTTTGTAATGTCCTTTTCTGGATTTGGTATTAGGGTGATGTATTGGTCTGTTTTTATGCTGCTGATAAAGGCATACCTGAGACTGGGCAATTTACAAAAGGAACAGGTTTAATGGACTACAGTTCCACATGGCTGGGAAGCCTCACAATCATGGTGGAATGCAAGGAGGAGCAAGTCATGTCTTACATAGATGGCAGCAGGCAAAGAGAGAGAGC
Source organism: Plecturocebus donacophilus (assembly GCA_004027715.1). Taxonomy (NCBI): domain Eukaryota; kingdom Metazoa; phylum Chordata; class Mammalia; order Primates; family Pitheciidae; genus Plecturocebus; species Plecturocebus donacophilus. Next base: position 25,325 of record PVKP010007611.1, on the reverse strand, counting down.
TTGTACAGTGAAACCACCCCTTATAAACCCACCAGATCTCATGAGGCTCATCCACTATCACAGGAACAGCATGGAAAAGACCTGCCCCCATGATTCAATTACCTCCCACCAGGTCCCTCCCACAACGTTTGGGAATTCAAGATGAGATTTGGGTGGAGACACAGCCAAATCATATCATTTCACCCCTGGCTCCTCCAAAATCTCGTGTCTTCACACTTCAAGACCAATCATGCCTTCCCAACAGTCCTCCAGAGTCTTAACTCATTTCAGCATTAACTCAAAAGTCCACAGTCCAAAGTCTCATCTGAGACAACACAAGTCCCTTCCACCTATGAGCCTGTAAAATCAAAAGCACATTAGTTACTTCTTAGATACAATCGGGGTACAGGCATTGGGTAAATACAGCCATTCCAAATGGAAAAGATTGGCCAAAACAAAGGGGCCCCATGCAAGTCTGAATCCAGTGGGGCAGTCCAATCTTAAAGCTCCAAAATAATCTCCTTGACTCCATGTCTCACATCCAGGTCATGCTGATGCAAGAGGTGGGCTCCCACAGCCTTGGACAACTCCACCCCTGTGGCTTTGCAGGGTATACCCCCAACTCCTGGCTGCTTTCACAGGCTAGTGTTGAGTGTCTGTGGCTTTTCCAGGTGCACAGTGCAAGCTGTTAGTGGATCTACTATTCTGGCATCTGGAGGACAGTGGCCCTCTTCTTACAGCTCCAGCAGTGCCCCAACAGGGATTCTCTGTGGGGGATCCATACCCCCATTTCCCTTCCACACTGCCCTTGCAGAGGTTCTGCAAGAGGGCCCTGCCCCTGTGGCAAACTTCTGCATGGGCATCCAGGCATTTCTATACATCCTTTGAAATCTAGGTGGAGGTTCCCAAACCTCAATTGTTGACTTCCATACACCCACAGGCTCAACACCACATGGAAGTGCCCAGGCTTGGGGCTTCCACCCTCTGAAGCAACAGCCTGAGCTGTACTTTGGCTCCATTAGCCATGGCATAATGGCTGGAATGCAGGGTACCAAGTCCCTAGGTTGCACAGAGCATGGGGCCATGAAACCATTTTGTCCTCCTAGGCCTCTGGGCATGTGATGGAAGGGGCTGCTGTGAAGACCTCTGACATGCCCTGGATATGTTTTCTCCACTGTCTTGGGGATTAACATTTGCCTCCTGGTTACCTAAACAAATTTCTGCAGCCCGCTTGAATTTCTCCTCAGAAAATGGAATTTCCTTTTTTATTGCATTGTCAGGCTCCAAATTTTCTGAACTTTTATGCTGTTTCCCTTTCAAAGTTGAATTCCTTTAACAGCACCCAAGTCACCTCTCAAATGCTTTGCTATTTAGAAATTTATTCCACCAGATACCCTAACTCATCTCTCTCAAGTTCAAAGTTCCACAATTCTCTAGGGAAGGGGCAAAATGCTGCCAGTGTCTTTGCTAAAACATAACAAGAGTCACCTTTTGCTCTAGTTCCCAACAAATTTCTCATCTCCCTCTGAGACCACCTTAATCTGGATTTCATTGTCCATATCACTATCAACATTTTGGGTAAAGCCATTTAACAAGTCTCTAGGAAGTTCCAAACTTTCTCGCATTTTCTTGGCTTCTTCTGAGCCCTCTAAACTGTTCCAACCCTTGTCTGTTACCCAGTTCCAAAGTTGCTTCCACATTTTTGGGTATCTTTTCAGCAGTGCCCCACTCTACTGGAATCAATTTACTGTATTAGTCTGTTTTCAAGCTGCTGATAAAGACATATCTGAGACTGGGTAATTTACAAAAGAAACAGGTTGAATGGACTTACAGTTCCACATGGCTGTGGAGGCCTCCCAATCATGGAGGAAGGCAAGGAGAAGCAAGTCACGTCTTACATAAATGGCAGCAGGCAAAGAGAGAGAGGTTGTGCAGGGAAACCCCCCTTATAAAACCATAAAATCTCATGAGACTTATTCACTATCACGAATAAGTCTGAATAGTATGGGAAGGAAAGACCTGCTCCCATGATTCACTTACCTTCCACTAGGTTCCTCCCACAACACATGGGAATTCAAGATGAGATTTGGATGAGGACACGGCCAAACCATATCAGGTGATATTGGCTTCATAGAATGATTTAGGGAGGATTCTCTCTTTGTCTTTTGGAATAGTTTCCAAAGATTGGTATCGATTTTTCTTTGATTGCTTGATAGAATTCAGCTACAAATCTATCTGGTCCTGGAATATTTTGTTGTTGTTGTTGTTGGCAATTTTTAAATCAATGTTTCAATCTTGCTGTTGTTGTTGGTCTATCCAGAGTTTCTATTTCTTTTTCATTTAATCTAGGAGGGTTGTATATTTCCAGGAATTTATCCATCTCCTCTAGATTTTCTACTTTGTGTGCATAAAGATGTCTATATTGTATTTCTGTGGTATTGGTTATAATATCTCTTAGTTCTTTTTGGATCTTCTCCCTTTTTTTCTTGGTTAATCTTGCTAATGGTCTATCAATTTTGTTTATCTTTTCAAAGAACCAACTTTTTGTTTCAGTTATATTTTGTATTTTTTTGTTTGTTTCAATTTCATTTATTTCTGCTGTGGTCTTGGTTATCTCTTTTATTCTGCTGGGTTTGGGCTTGGTTTGTTCTTGTTTCTCAGTTCCTTGAGATATGACCTTAGATTGTCTATTTTTGTTGTTTCAGACTTTTTGATATAGGCGTTTAATGCTGTGAACTTTCCTCCTAGCACCGCCTTTGCTGTATTCCAGAGGTTTTGATAGGTTATGTCACTATTATTGTTCAGTTATATCACTATTATTGTTCAGTTTAAAGAATGTTTACATTTCCATCTTGATTTCATTGTTGACCCAAGGATCATTCAGGAGCAGATTATTTAATTTCTATGTATTTGTATAGTTTTGAGGGTTCCTTTTGGAGTTAATTTCCAGTTTTAGTCTACTCTGGTCTGAGAAGCTACTTGATATAATTTCAACTTTCTTAAATTTATTGAGACTTGTTTTGTGGCCTAACATGTGGTCTGTCTTGAAGAATGTTCCATGTGTCACATGAAAAGAATGCAGTTGTTGGGTATAATGTTCTTTAAGTATCTGTTAAGCCCATTTGTTCTAGGGTATAGTTTAAGTTCATTGTTTCCTTATTGACTTTCTGCTTTGAAGACCTGTCTGTGGTATGTGGTATGTGATGACCTGTATTTGATACAGATGCCATTCTGTATCTTTTAAGTGGAGCATTTAGGCCATTTACATTCAACATTAGTATTGACATGTGAGGTACTGTTTTACTCATCATGCTAGTTGTTACCTGAATACCTTTTGTATTTTCTTTTTCACTGTGCTATTGCTTTATAGACCCTGTAAGATTTATGCTTTAAGGAGGTTCTATTTTGGTGTATTTAGAGGTTTTGTTTCAAGATTTACAACTCCTAAATGTGGCAAAGCTTGCTTGATAGTGGCAAATTCTCTCTGCATTTTTTTTTGTCTGAAAAAGGCTATATTTTTCCTTCATTTAGGAAACTTAGTTTTGCTGAACACAAAATTCTTGGTTGGCAATTACTTTTTGAGGAGGCTAAAGCTAGGACCCCAATCCCTTCTACTTTCAGGGTTTCTGCTGAGAAATCTGCTGTTATTCTGATATGTTTTCATTTATAGGTTATCTGATGCTTTTGCTTCACTGCTCTTAAGATTCTTTTCTTCATCTTGACTTTAGATAACCTGATGACTATGTACCTAGGTGATGATCTTTTCATGATGAATTTCCCAGGTTTTCTTTGAGCTTCTCATATCTGGATGTCTAGCTCTCTAGTGAGACCAGGAAAGTTTTCCTTGATTATTCTCTTAAATAAGTTTTCCAAACTTAGATTTCTCTTCTTCCTCAGGAACACCAATTATTCTTAGGTTTAGCTGTTTAACATAATCCCACATTTTATAGAGGCTTTTTTCATTTTTTGGTATTCTTTTTTCAAAACAATGATCTAGGTGGGTGAATTCAAAAGCCTTGTCTTTGAGTTCTAAAGTTCTTTTTTCTACTTGTTTCAGTCTGTTACTGCCACTTTTCAGTGCACTTTTGTACTTTTCTGAGTATGTCTTTTATTTCCAGAATTTGTGATTGTTTTTCCTCTATGATATCTATTTCCCTGGAGAATTTTTCATCCATATCCTGGTTTTCACCTTTCTCTGGTGTCTCCTTGAGTAGCTTGATAATCAGCCATCAGAATTCTTTATCTGGCAATTCAGAGACTTTTTTTGTTTTGTTTTGGATCCATTGCTGGGGAGCTAGTGTGGTCTTTGGGGGGTGTCATAGAACCTTGTTTAGTCATATTACCAGAATTACTTTTCTGATTTCTTTTCATTTGGGTAGACTATGTCAGAGGAAGGATCTGGGACTCAAGGGCTGCTGTTCAGATTTTTTTTGTTTCAAGGGGCGATCTCTTGATGTGGTGGCCTCTTACTTCCCCTAGGGATGGTGCTTCCTGAGAGCCAGACTGCAGTGATTGTTATTGCTCTTCTGGGTCTAGTCACCCAGTGGGGATACCAGGCTGTGGGCTGGTGCTGGGGAATGCCTGCAGAGTCCTATGATGTGATCCATCTTCAGGTCTCCCCGCCATGGATACCAGGACCTGATCTGGTGGAGGTGACTGTAATGTCCTGAGTTGGTTGGCCTTCAGCCAGAAGGTGGTGCTTTCAAGGACGCACCAGCTGCAATAGTAGAAGATAGATATAAGCTCATCCTAAGTTGGCCAGGATTAGTATTTGGGTTATAGGCAGGGTCATAAAGTTCCCAAGAGTTTATATTTTTTGTGAGCAGCTACCAGGAAGGGTAGAGAAATATCATCATGTGGGGGTACTGTTAGGCAGGTCTGAGCTCCGACTTCTTGCATAGGGTTTATCCTGGCCACCTTGGGGGCTGGGAGGTGGTTCTTGGGCCAATGGGGTTATGTTCCAGAGGGGATTATGGCTATCTCTTTTGTCAGAGATGTGGGGGAAAGCCGGTAGCGATAGGCCTCCTTCAACTCCCACGCAGTCAGTGAGGCCTGTCTGGCTCCTGCAATGCCCAAGTAACAGTGCCGAGTCCAGGCAGCCTGCATTCGGGACTCAGACCTTGCCCCAGGCGTAAACTTCCCCAATCACAAAGCAAGCACAGCTTTCAGGCCTCCTCCTCCGTCAGCCCACGCCGTCCGCCATGGCGCCTGAACTCTTCTCTGAAGCAGTTCCCATTTTCCCCTCAGATTCTGCTCAAGAGAGTTTGAGCCCAGCTGAAATTATTACAAAGTTCATTTGGAAGCTTCTTTCACCCTGTGACCCCTCCCAAATCCCACCGGCTGCCTTCCCCGAGGGCCCCTGTGAGATAGAGTCAGGGTGGCTTCCCTGGGCTCGAGCTGGAGAATGGGAGTGCCTGTAAGACTCTTCCCACTGCTGCTTCTACTTTTATACTTCACACTAAATCCATTTCAGCTCCAGGTAAGGTTAAGTCCTTCTTTCACAATCTGGATTGTCAGGTGCCCCAGTGGGGGGTGTGTTCAGAGGCAGGTTTTTCCCTCCTCACACTTTGGAAACTCGCAGTTTTTCTCCTGTCTTGTGGAATTTGCAGTGGCGTGCTGCTTCTTTCAAAGGATCTGTGAATTCTTTCAGTTTTCCTGGTACGTTCCTGTGGCGGTTCTTGGAGCAAAAGTCCATGGTGTGAGTCTCTTCATGCTGTTCTGTCCATTCAGCTGGGAGTCATATGTTACCCTTTCTCCTAACCCCCATCTTCCTGAAGAGCCCCCTCTTGTATAGTCGTAAATTGGAAATTGTACCTCTGTCTCAAGCTCTTTATCTCTAGACCTCTTGACACTCTCTTACACACACAAGTATCTGACACATCTGCCAGGCATTTATTAGCACTTTATGTATATTCAGTCTCAGACTGACTCTAGGAGATGAAATGAAGGATTTGGGGATTGTGGTTCCTCCCTAGTACCCATGCTGCCCCTCTGCCATTGCAGTTTGTTCTAATTCCCAGATCCCACTTCTCTTGCCAACTGGTGGCATATGGACAAAGAAGGCCCAATTAAAAGGAGGTCCAGGATTTTTGTCAGATGGTTAGGGAATACACCTCTGTTTACTGAATATGAATGACGAAATATGAAAGTCCAGAAGCTTCTGGCAGCCATCCTTTCCATCACAGGACAGCCAGTCTTGGGGTGAGTGGATATTCCCAAGCAGAGCAGACAATGGAAAGAAGCTGGGTATTTAGCAAGGTTGTTGAGCCACCGAAGACTTCGCTACTACTGGGCTTTTCAGTTATAGAAGACATTAAATTCTTTTATTCACTTGGGTCTTATGACCTATTACCAAAGGCGTATGAACTGAAACATGTAAACATTTTCTGCATTTTACTGGTGAAACCAAATCTCAGAAAGGTTGAGAGTGGCTAGATACACTGATCCTTTAGAAAACATCCATGGCACAGTTAGGGCCAAACTGGGATCAGAACCCAGAATGTCTGACTCTAGAGTCCATGCACGTAATAGCTGCATTATTTTTTCTCTTCAAGAAAACTATTGCACAATTTGGATATCAGCCATTTAACATTGGTTTACTCTCTACTTGGGAATGACATCTAGAATATTAAAAGTGAAGCTAGGCAATTTGAAAGAATGATACTCGGGCTGCCTGGTACAGGGGCTGTTGTTTCTTCCTGCCCAGAACCTCTTCTCCCTTTTTCTGCTAATAACCCTCCCACTCTCCTCTCTCTCTGCACTGCCTCTCCTTGGCCATTTGTAGATTCTTAGCCCCTCCCCTCTGGAATCTGAAGTCTTCCTGCAGGTAGAGAGTGAATGGGACAGTGATTTTCCCGAGATGGACCCACACGCTGCTGCAGGTGCAGCCCTGGTTGTTCACACTCTTCCTGAGGCCGGGTTGCTCATCTGTTCTTACAGTCCTGCAAGCCCTTGCCACATCCCTCTCACAAATCCCTTTTGGTGTTATATAGGCCAGAGTTGGTTCCCGTTGCTTGTAACAAAACATCCTCAGCTTATATGTATGGCAATATTTAAGGCGCCATTCTCAAGGCCACTTAGGCATTGGACATTCAGATAATTGGTAGACTTAAGGACCATTAGATTTTTTCCACGCACCAAGAAGATGGTACCGGATGATTAGGGAAGACACCTCTGTTTATTGAATATCCTCAGGAGTTTCCATTTTAGTAACATTTGAAAGGATTCGATTAGTTTAACATGGATTGTGAAAACTTTGAATTTATTGAGAAGACACAAAATTATAATGAATGAATTGTATTTTATACTTAATAATCAATGTAGCTATACTATCCCTAATGAGTGAATCATGTATTTTATAACTTAACGTAGATGAAATGTCGTGAATTATAGTATTGGGAGTATTGTTATGTATTTTTTAACTTTTATTTTAGGTTCAGGGGTACATGTGCAGGTTTGTTATATTGGTAAATTACATGTCAGGGGACATTTGGTGTATAGATTATTTCATCACCCAGGTAATAAGCATGGTACCTGATGGGTAGTTTTTCAGTCCTCATCCTCCTCCCACCCTCCACCCTCAGGATGAAATTGTGCCGCCACCAGACGAGGTGTCCAGTGAGCAGGAATGAGCTCTAGGAGCCCACAGAGACTTCTGATTCACAGTGCTGGTTTCCTGTCTTTTTAAACCTGGTTTAATTTCCTGCTCTCATGGAGGAACTTTTTTTCAGGAAGCTTGGTGGTCTTTACTGCCATCTAGCTTCAGTAAGGGGCACCCTAGTTTCAGAGAGATTTTAATAAATTTCAACCTCAGAGTGAAGGAATTGGGGTCTCTGATTCTTTTATCTTTCAAAAAGTCCCTCTATTTCTACGTACATTCTTGGGAGCAAACTGAAACTGAGGTAAAGCAGCTCTGTTAACTCTCCCAGGAGCATCTGTGCTCTAAGTTAAATAAAAAAGTCCTCTGAAACCAGTGCCTTCGAGCATTAAGTGAAGAAACTACTCTTTACTGCAAACATTCTGATGATGTTGTTTCCTATAACACACATGCCTCACCTCACATAAAAGAACTAAATCCTTTTATTTCAGAAGGTGAATAGATGTTCTCTAACATGGAAACATTCAGAAATATTCATATAGGTATATTAGAAATATGAAGGTAATTATTAAAAGTAGCTAAAAGAGCTAAAAACTCTTGTTGCTGAAAAGTTATTTTTACATATCATGAGTTATTTTAGTTTTTAAACATAACTTCAAGGAAAATTAACCCTTTAAAAACAGCATCTTTTCTTTTGATGAATGCAAAGTTTGCACTGGCTCCATAGAGTGTGTATGTTTTTTCAGAGCTGTAAATTTGTTCAGTCTCATGCTTCCATGTTTGTAGCTTTCCTTAAGTACATGGTAGATCATGGATCTTAGCTTTTATTCAAAAGCTTGATGACTGAGAAAAAAAAAAAGCGGGCTGGATGTTAGTTCTGTGTGGTGTGGGCCAGCCTCACTGGGAGGTAGGCTGAACTGTGGGGTAATTGAAATGGGCTTCCTCGTTGGAGTCCTCAAAGTGATACTCCCTATAGGGTTTTTTTTCTTTGGGCTGGTCAGTTTTTGCAGAGAAGTTTTCTCTCCTCAGGATATGAGTGTAGCTGCTAGGATTCTGGGGACAAGGAATGAGGAAATGGGAGTTAGGGATTTCACCTATTCATTGTACAAACTTTGCTTGGTTTTTTGTTTTCCATTCAGCCTTTCTACCTTCCACCCAGCCTGCTGTCACTGAATCCAGAGACCCTCCCCGGAGAGTATCTCTCATTTTTGCCTTGGGTGAATGAGAAGTAGTTGCCTGACTGTAGGAGAGGGTTCTAATTGCCTGTGGCATATGGTCTTTTCCAAAATGGCCACAATATTTCTATTCTATATGCTGTGTGTTGTATGTTGGGTATTTGTGGGGGCAGATGACTTATCTCTATAGTTCACAGATCTTCAGCTCCAGAGAATTGAGTTTGAGGAGCTGTACCTGGGGACTTGTGCCTGAAGTTATTCCTGAGGAATCTGTACCTGGATCTCATGTACGTGATGAGATCCTGGATTTGAGCTGATGCTATGATGGGATGAGACTTTGACGTCTTGGGTGTGGGGTGAATGTATTTTGCGCTGGGAAGGATGTGAAATACTGTGGTTAAAAGGCGGACTGTAGTTCACTGCATTTTTCAACCACAGCCACAACACCATCTCTCACCCTATGCGCTCTTCTTCCAATGTGACTGTGTCCTCTCTCATTAAGATGTGGAGTCTGTTTCTCCACTTTCCTAAAGCTGGTGGGGCCTGGGACTTCTTCAACCAACAGAATACAGTGGAAATCATGCTGGGCCACTTGTGGGTTTGGTCTTTAGTCTTGTAGCTTCTCTTTCCTGCTTCTTGGAAGCCAGTAACAAGTACAATATCCTGAGGCTTCTTCTGTGAGCAGCCCAAGCCATGGGAGAGGCTCTGGAGAATGAGACTTCACCAGAACGGTGAAGAAAGGAGGGAAGAGAAAGAGAGAGGCAGCAAGGATCACTGAGCTGCTGGAACGTGAGTGATGAGGCGAAATTAGAAATGGATTCTCCCGCTTCGGCTACCCCAGCTGATGCCACCAGGATCAGAGATGATCTGGCCAGCTGAGCCCTTCCTTAATTCCTAAGCCATAAAATTGTTTGCAGAACAGAATGGTTGTTTTCAACCACTAAATTTCGGGATAGGTTTTATGCGGCCACAGATAATGGAAATACTGCTTTGTGTAAACTTTCAAAAAAATCCATTTGTTTTCAGGCTTGTCTGCACTCCTCCTTTAAGAGGTGCTAGGAGACTCCAGTTCTTGAGTACACATCGATGTGTTTCTGGCTTTTTTCCACTTCTAGCTTAGGTTTTATTGTTTTCACGTCTGCTAAGTCAGTAGTCCATTTGCTTTTCAGCTTCTAAAACTTCATTATTCTGATTTTCCTTATTGTTCTCTTCCTTGTGGATTTATGCATTTTATTTGTTCCTTGCTATAATTTTTGTGGCATTTGGCAAACAGTGAAGGTAAACATACACATTCAATCTACCACATTTAACTGAATGTCCTCTATGCCTTTTATTGACTCCTTAGAATGGCAATGATAATTTTGGCCTCTAGGCACAGAGAAATAAGAGTATTTTTGTGAGTCATATTGGCCCAGAGCTCCTCCACTCCACAAAAGGTGAGAACTATGTAGGGCTGACTCAGAGACCAAACCTGATTCTGATTCTGGCTGGAACATTCCTTGGGGGTGTGATTACTATGGGAACATAGTAGGCGCTACAGCTGGCTCTGGGAACTAGGCTCTGGGTTGCCAAGAAAGGATGTATACACATATACACACACACACACACACACACACACACACACACACAGTCTATCTCTCTCTTCTTTTTCTGCCCCTTTCCCTCTCTCCATTATGTGGTCACATTTGGGTAAGTTCATGAAGATTCTTGAAGAAAGAAAGCAGTGTGGCAAGATGTTCTAGTGTGAAGATCGCTTGCCATTCAAGTGTGAGCTCTCTAGAAAGGAGGAAGACATGACATATTAAATGTTACCATGGAAAAGAAAAAGAGTCACTCCCAATTACAAGGAGTGAAAAAAGAGAGCCAAAGTAAAATAGGATTTTGTAGATCAAAGAAAAAGCTGAAAACAAGAACTCTGTCCTTTGGAATGTTCCAGGTTCTCAGGTGAGGATCAGAGAAGTTCTTCGAAAATACGGTTTAGGGTTCTGAGAGGAAAAGAAATCAGGCTTTTGTTATTGAAAGAAACAACCAAAGATCTGAAATTGGGCCTTTCCAAATTTTTTAAAAGTGAGACTGAAACTTCCATTGAATATATGTTAAAAAGTCCTTCACAGTGGCTGGTTGAATTGCCTCACAGTGAAAAACAAATCTGCCGAAATGAAGACATTTGCAGCCCCCGATGTTACTGATTTTTCCCCCAATTTCACTCTAGCCTCTTCAACATGATGGTCATGTGGACCTAAGTCAGACAGAGCAATTTTAAACGCAAGTGTTAGGTTTTGAAGGTGTTATTTCTCAAGGGAGAAAGAGAAGTAATAGATTGCAAAACAGAGCTTTCTTTTAAGTGAGTTTCGGGGAGAGAGTGAATACATCTCAGAGTTGGGGAGAGCACTATGAAAAGTGATGGGACATTTTTGAGAAACCTTCTTGTTGGACAAGCTCTACATTTAACGAAAACTATATTCAATGACTCATGCAAGCTCATTAAGAAAGACTTGGGTGTGAGGAACAGCCCCAGGGAGCTGACCTGCGGCTGTGCATCCAAGAAATAAGAGAGCCCAGTTCAAGGAGGTTTTGATGAGTGGGAGATCCAGGGATCATTTCATGGAAAGAAAGAATTGCCTTCAATCTACAGAGGCATTTTATAGACCCTAGACAATTCCCAAACTCGTAGGGAGTTCCAAGTTCTGCGGTGAGTAGAAACTTCTCTGGCAGTAAGATAAACAATTCAAAGAGGAAAAAAAACTAATCAAGTCACTATAGCCAAATATAATGGAAGCAGTGTGGAGCAGTGCTGGAGAACATGGGCTTTATGGTTAGATAGTCTGGGATTTTTGTCCTTGCTTCTTCCTGTCTACTCAAGTGATTTTGGGCAATTAACTTCTTATTCTCTTAGCCTCAGCTTCCTTGTCTTTAAAAGTGGGATAATACAATGTGTTTCACATGGTTATTTTGAGGATTCAGGGAGAAACTATTTGTCCATCACTTATCAGGGGCCTGGAACATAGTAAGTGGTGGTTGCTACCACCAACCACCGCTATCTTCATTGTAGCAGATCTCGATTGCTGTCCACACGTGACTCATGCTTCTCTTCCATAGAGTGCTGTTTCTGGGAAGTCACTGCTCAAATGGGGACTGCATTTCCCAACCACCTTTGCACTCAGGTGGCCAATGGAATGTCAGGTGAAGTCATGTACATCACTTCTAGGCCTGGCCTATCCATGCTTCCTAGGTCACAGCCATCCTCATTCCCCCTCTGCTGGCTAAATGTTAGGGTGACCTTGGAAACCAGGTGTTGAAGTCAGCAGAGCTTTTGACAGTCTGGTTCCTGAGTGATTATGTGAAACAAAATTTCTGAGTTTATCTGTTATAGCAATTAGTGTTACCTTAATAACGCAAATAGCATCATTGTGGCTTAGGATTGCAGGAGACTGGTTAAGTCTGACTTCAAGAATAAGCCCTGGAGAAATCAGCCAGGAGGAATATTACCTTACAAGGGACCAGAATGGCCAAGGAAGGGACTGTGGCTCATATTGAAAGACAAACCATGGTTGATCTGTGTACTTGTACATTACTCATTATAATTAGTGTTTTGTCGTGAAATTTCTCTATACTGTGTCCTACACTGGTGACTGGGCGTTCATCTGGTAGATCTGTCACCACAGGTAAGCTGCAGAAGAACATAGTGAGGAGAAGGTCATGGCCTTTGCAGGAGAAAGCTCAATTTCCTTTGGTGTTTGAACATTTATTGCTAGTGACTAATGTCAGGGAAATTTTGATTTTTAGACCTCCCTTGGTTGATTTAAGGGCACTGCAAGTCTTTCTACTCTGTTGGTTGAGAGTTCAGATTTTCTTAAAAACTAAGCAACTTTTAAAAGTGTTGAGTGGGCAGATTCCATATCTAGGATCTAGCTAGGTCAGATTACCTCAAGGAAAACTCAGTGGCTGGATGTTCAAGACATCCAAAGTTATGACTTGCTTTTTTATCTTTTGGTTATTTGTCACAGTTGTTCTCTCCTTATTACTTTCTGGGGGGAAAAACAAAAAAACACCCAAAGTACAGGCCACTTCATAGAGTCAAGTGTCTAATTATTCTCTTGGGTAGCCTGATTTATGCAGCAAAACGAACTGAAGTTGTTCTCTAGGTGGGAGTAGGTGGCGCTTCATAGCCTTCATTTGGGGATGGTGGTGAGGATGTGGGGAGTGAGTTGTAAGACAAGGAATGCTTGAAACTGTGCCAAAGAGCTGTGGCATGGCTGGGAAGATTGGCATTGTTGGCAGACTCCATTGTTCCTTGGTTTTCATCTTCTCATCACTCTCCCTCATATCTTCTCCATCTTTCTGTTCTGTCTTTGGGTTTATGTGATGCTAGTGTAAATGGCCAAGCCATAAAGCAGGTAGGAAGAAAGCAATGGCGTGGGCCTCATGCCCAGGGCCTCCTGCTGGCAGGGTCAAAGCTTAGTCCATTAGAGTGTGGGGAAGAGCATTCCAAGAGCAGTGATCAGGGTCTTGGGAGATCTCAGAATCACGAAGTGGGTCTGTGAAGCCCTGACTCAAGACTCCTGAGGCACGTACATCAGAAAAGCCAACTCTTATCATTTGACCCAGCTCGAAGGCAAGTGTTGTTTTTACAGATGCGAGTCCTGCATCACAGTCTTAACCAGAACCTACGTCTGGGCTGGGAGGTGAGAGTCAGTGACTCAGAGAACTTAATGCCAACAACCTGAATGATCTTGGGAGAGGCCCTCTTGCCCACAGGAGAATGCAGACCCCGTCACATTTTGAATCTAGCCTTGTGAGAACCTAGTTACGCTGTGCCTAGATCCCTGACTCACTGAAACTATGAGATAAAATGTGCATTGTTTGAAAATAATGAACTTGTGGTAGTTTGCTATGTAGTGACAGAAAACTAATTCACTCTGTTTATTAGTGTACTTTTTAAAGTCTGCAAAAGGAACATTTGATTTATACAGTGCTATAGGTCATTTTGCTGTCAACATCATGCTTTATGACATAATAAAAAGGATGATATGTTTTTCTTTGAAGAACTCATCCAAGTTCTGTTTCTCATTTAATTACTCCCTACAAAAATAATTTGTAAATTTACTTAGAACTACTTTAGTATTCATGTCTTTAATTTTTCACTTTTGAATCACTGTAATGAAAACATTGCATTTGAATTTTTAGTGTTTTAAAATTTTGAAATAATTTCAAACCTATTGAAAGGTTTCAAGAGCTGCGTAAAGAACTCCTGGATCCTCAATACCCAAGGTTCCTCACATTTTCTTTATCTATTTACCTCTTTGTTTTGTTTTGACATGATGGCTTACAACTCCTAGACACTACACTGTGTACCTATTAAAGATAAGGATTCTGGCTGGGTGCACTGGCTCATGCCTGGAATCCCAGCACTTTGGGAGGCCGAGGTAGGCAGATTGCCTGAGCTCAGGAGTTTGTGACCAGCCTGGGCAACATAATGAAACTCCATCTCTACTAAAAAAATGCAAAAAATTAGCCAGGTGTGGTGCTATGCGCCTGTAGTCTCAGCTACTCAGGACGCTGGGACAAGACAATTGTTTGAACCTGGGAGGAGGAGATTGCAGCGAGCTGAGATTGTGCCTCTGCACTCCGGCCTGGGTGACAGAGTGAGACTCTGTCTCAAAACAAGCAAATGAAAAACAGTAAGGATTCTCTCCTTCTTATCTCCTTCTTAACCATCATCCAACCCTCACAAATCCTGATTGCATCAACACTGATGCAATGTGGCTCTCTGAGCCACAGACCGATCCAAAATTTGCAAACTGTCCTAACAATGTACCTTTTTATTTTCTGGTCCAGGACTTTATCCAGGAACATACATTAAATATGATTGTCATGTCTCATCAGTCTCCATCAATTGAAACAGTTCTTCTGATGACAGGGCTTCACTATTGATGTAGCATGTCCCTCAACCTGAGTCTGTTTGCTGTTTCCACATGACTAGACTCGGGTCATGCATTCTTAGCAGGAGTACCACAGAAATGATGCTGTGCTCATCTGGAGAAGTCAGCATTTTCCCTCTGCATTTGATCAATACTTTGTGGTGGAATTGTCCAACATTACAAATAAGATACTGTCCTCTATGCAAACCTGTGTCTAGCTTCCATTGCTGACTCCTGTCTATATGAACAACCAAATGGTGCCAGATGGTGATTATCCACTCCCATTATTTGACCTACATTTGTTAATTGGCATTATACTTTAAATAAGTCCTTTCCTTTCTACCTCATTTCTTTATTTACTCATTTATTTCTATCAGTGCAATTTTATGGTTTTCTATTTTGCTTCATGAATTATGAAGAGATATGCTAATTTATTTTGATGCATAAATTGTCCTAGATCTGGCCAGCATGAACTCCCCAACCCTGGCTTCCATGGACGTCCCTTTGACAGGTCCCTATCATTCCTTAAGCATTTCCTACTTCCTGGCATAAAGACATATTCTGAGCTCACCTTATACTTTCCCTGTCCCAAGCCTATAATCAGCCATTTCTTCAGAAGTCCTTGTTCCTAGTAGTGGAAGATGGTATTTAAAAATATAAGTCTGGATGCTAGATATACTTATTACTATTGGGGTGTCACTGCTCCTAGACACTCTCAGTGGACAGAACAATGTCTATATGTAGATATACATACACATACATACAAATAGATACTCACACACAAACATATATTCTATTAGGGTTTAACAGAGAAGCTGAACTGAATCAGTATATTACAGACACATACAGACACAGAATTGGCTTATGCAATTGTTGGGAGCTGGAGACCTGTGGGCACAAACCGAAGCTTTTTGTCCACACAGGGAGCAGTCAGGAAGGAAGATCGGGGGAAAGGGAGAGGAATCGTGGACCCGATGTTGTTTGATCAGGGTAGGCTTAGGCCCCCTTTTTTTTTTTTTTTTTTAATTAAGAGACATTATTTGGTAGAGCAGTTTTAGGTTCCCAGCAAAATTGAGAGCAAAGTACTGTGTTCCCATAAGTCTCTATCTCCATATAAGCACAAACATTCTCACTATTGACATCCTGCACCAGATTGTACCTTTGTTACAGTTGATAAATGCACATTGACACATCTTTGTCATCCAAAGTCCATAGTTTATATTAGGGTTCACTCCTGGTGGTGTACATTCTATGGGTTTGGACAAATGTATAATGACACATATCTGCCATTGCAGTATCATACAGAACACTTTTGCTACCTTAAAATCCTCTGTTCTCTATTTATACTCTCCCTCTCAACCCTGGGCAACCACTGATCCTTTCATTGTCTCCATAGTTTTGTTTTTTCCAGAATGTCATACGGTCATAATCATAGACTATGTAGACTTTTCAGATTAGTTTCTTTCACTTAGTGATATTCTAAGACTTTTTAAAGACACCTTTCAACTCATTAAGTCAGGCCCAACAATTAGAATCTTCGATTTGATTAAAGTCAACTGATTAAGGACTTTAATCACATCTGCAAAATTCCTTCACAGCACCACTTAGCACTTAGATTAGTGTTTGAAAAACTGGGAAAAGGCATGTACATGCTTCAACATGACTCTGCTTCCTTTCTGTCCTTCAATTCTCAGGAGAGAATAGCCTTGTTGCCTGCCCTGATCAGAAACATAGTAGAAAGGGGCTTCTGAGGACTGTAATTTAGCTTAGCCAAACTGATTCATGAGAAGAAGCCATCCCACACACACATCTATGACGGTTTCTCCATCTATCAATCTGTTATTCTATCCACCTACCTATCAGTAACAATTCATGAGTATCTGTTTGTCTACCCATCTATAACATTTCATAAGTTCCCACCTATAATTTCAATCTTACATTGCAGGGTTCATTTTAGCCTTTACCTTTTTCACATTTCAAAATTCCTCCTCACACAATAAGAAATCTGGTTCACAGTACCCTCAATATATTCATTTATTTGATCAGTCGTTTACCTAATCTGCTCAGTTTTACCCATCTCCACATCCTCCTCCTGCCCTCTCTTGCTCACCGTTTTGCTCTCTGGCTCCTCGGTAAGCTGCTGCTCTCCTCCTTACCTCTTCCTTGGATGCTGACATATTTGCATTCTTTCTTGCAATGAAAGAAAGAACTGGAAGAAAGGATGGGAAGGGAAGAAAGGGTGTTGGTTTTACAACATTTGAAAGAGTTTTTCTTTCTCACATTTCTTTGTGTTCAGTCTTACCCCTGTTCAACCAAAGACATCCATTACCTTAGGGAACATTAAGATTGTTTAAGCAGTAATGAAAAGAGGAAAAACAAGTCCATATTCAGCCATTGATTTCCAATATAAGAAGGTTTGTATTCACAGCAACACCACACATCTTTAAATCTTGGTTTTATTAAGACAGCGACGTGGTTTTTAAAAATTCCAAATACTCCCTTAAAATATTAAGGGTCCAGCTTGGTGGACTATGTGTCAAAGTGTAGAAGAGAGAGTTGATACCATGTAAAGATGTGTCTACCAAGCAGGAAGAAGTGGAAAGCCTTATTCTATAGGAGGGAGGCGGAGATGATATAGGATCAAGAATGGGGTGAAGATGCTGCCTTATATCTCAGCCTGTGTGTGTAGGGACCAGGTGGTATTGAAAAGAAAGCAGATGCATCAAATAGTGAGGGGATAGCTAGAAGCATTCCCTGATTCCCATTGATAACTATGAGGAGACTGCATGCAAGAGTCTTCTTGAGTCTTCATGGACAAGTTCAGTAGGGTGGAAATGGCAGTATGACCTGCTCAGGCAGAAAGAAGCCTGAGATGGAGCCCCTTGTTCTGTAAGGCTTATGCATGTCACCTAAGGAATGCAGATACTTTATGTCCTGGTCTCCTCCATGAGGCATGTGGGAAGTGGCTGAAAGTGCTTGCAGATAACCTTGCCAACCAGATGACTGACACAAAGAGAGAAGGGACTTTCTAAGTAGTCTTCCCAGGGTGGGGACTGAGTGGGAGTGGCAGCCACAACTCAGAGGAGCCACGGCACCAGGGAGAGCTGAGAGGGGGCCTATGAGCCCCTAGAAGCAATCACTGTTCATTGTCTGCCCATGCTGAGAGTACAGGCCTCAAATTGTGGCAGCTGAGGTGACTTGCACAGTGGCAAAAGTGCACACAGAGACCAAGGCCCAGAAGTGTTCTGGCTAAGACACCTTGAGCAGAGAACAATCTGTATATCAGGGGTTCCTTTATTCATCCCATGAGGATATTTAAGCTTAGCTCTGCACCAAAATATCATTGTCGTGTGGCTGGGACAGGGAGAGGGCAGTCCTCTTAAGGCATGAAGAATCCATTTTGTTAGGAGTTTAGGCTTTGAAAAACTACTGAACCATGAGATTGAGTTGACCAGAGATTCTTTTAAGTGAGAGATTAGGTTATCTTCATTAATGGGTGATTTGAAAATCCTTTCTTTGCCATTTCATTTCCTCCATCACCACTACTCCATCTCCCTTCCCAAGGAATCAGGGAATGGAATTGCAGAAAGCAGCTTGAGACTGATAACAGAGAATGAAGTCACATTTTAATCGTGGTGTGTCTGTTTGGACCCCTACACATTGCTAAACAGCTCCATATTCTAGGCCCTGCCTTAGGTTAGTGACTGTCATATGGACGCCATGTTGCTCTGTGGGGACACCACGCGCTTAAGTGTACCAGTTGGAATTCTTTTGGCCTGGTTTTAGTCTATTCAGCAAATTACTTTGGAGAGAATGATCCATTGTCAAAGAGATGATTCTTTCAGGGAATGCATGTCTGGCAAACACAGCCCTCAATTTGCAGATTGTTGCGGTACCTGTGGTAACGAGGGTTCTGTATCTTTTTCCAATTTAAGAAAATTTCTTGCTGTTCTTTGTGACAATGATGTGTAGTTCTTGACATCCAAATGAGCTGATATAATTCTAACAGTATGCTGCCTATTCCTATGGTGCTGGTGGCTGTTTTGTTTTGTATTGCCTTACAGTTTTCAAGGTGAATTTGACATCTTAAGATGTTAAAATATCAGCTTCACATACCAGGGAACTGTTCCTAATGCGGATGACTATCTTGGTTACATTTCTGCTTGTTTTTACAATGGCAGTTTCCATGTGCAAAATCTGAAAGCCTCTCTCCAGGGATTGGAACTTCCTCGGACCCTGTAGCTTGTGTTTGTGTCCTGTGGTGATTTCTAAAGAACACTCGCCTTACTATGAGTGTCTAGACAAACTCTATGGATATTTCCTTATTATTTTCAAAGTCACAGAGAGAGGGAATTTTGTTATAAATGATCCAGAAAGTCCCTAGCACATTAGGAATGCCTAACTATAATAAAAAGCAATGAGAGGGTCAGGTGCAGTGGCTCACGCCTGTAATCCCAACACTTTGGGAGGCTGAGGCAGGCGGATCATGAGGTCAAGAGATTGAGACCATCTTGGCCAACTTGGCGAAACCCCATCTCTACCAAAAATACAAAATTAGCTGTGCGTAGTGGCGCGCCTGTAGTCCAAGCTTCTAGGGAGGCTGAGGCAGAATTGCTTGAACCCGGGAGGTGAAGGTTGCAGTGAGCAGAGATTGCACCACTGCATTCCAGCCTGGTGACAGAGTGAGACTGTGTCTCAAAAAAAAAAAAAAAAAAGCCAAAAGAGAGGCAAATAGGCCCCGAAATGAAGAAAACTCAGTTCTGCTGTCCCATCATATTGGCTGCCCAAATCTAAATGGAAGATGTACAAAAAATGGAAGTGAAAAATTGTTCTGGATTTCTTCTCTTCTAGACTTACATTTTCCGTGATATCTTAGGGATTTGTTCTTGAATTAATCAATAAAATATTGTAGGTTTAATCTTTTAAGAAAGTAGGCACTGTTGTTGGGAGAAATCTTAGTAGATGAATCACCTGAAACTTAAATCCCACTTCTGAGAATAAATAAAAGTAGTAAATAATTTAACTTCCTGTTATATTTGTTTCCTGGCAACTCTGAGCCCCCTTACCCATCCAGTTTCATGAATATGAGCTAATTTCTCCCTTTGATGTTTTCCTTAAAGGCTTTAACTTTAATTGTTGAATCATCTTGAATAAAAGAAATATTGTGAAGACTTTAAGAGGTAGGGGACAAAATGTAGTTTTCCTAGATATTGTTGTTCAGAGTGTTTGTGAAGAAATGATAAACACCATGGCAACAAGAAAAATGATGATTTGTACCCCAAAGGCTGTTCCATGTAGTCATGTACTAAGACATAAAAGAAAACAAAATCAACCAAATTTTCCCTTGGAAAAGCTTATGAGGCAGATGGAATAAGGTCAGAATTTGTTATATAGCCCACTGGAAAAATGCAGAAGATATTCACATTTCTAAATTTTACTATCTGCCAGTAAAATCCATAGCACTTTTGTACAGAGGGAAGAGTAGAGCAAGGGGCGTCTGTGTGTCTCTGTCCGTGTCAGTGAAGAAGGATTGGGGTGTGTGATTTAGATCACAGCGGGAGGGTCATGCCAAGTTGGGAAGAGTGAGTCACTCCACAGGAGGGTTAGGCGTTGGAAACAATGTGGTCTCAGAGGGTCATGGTTCCACTGGCTCCTTCTCTTCACTCTGCTGTAGCCTCTTTCACTTCATATTTTCACCTGTGACTATAGACATAGAACAACTACTTGATATCGAGTGTTTATCACACACCTGACACCATTCCCAGTGTTTTCTGTGTTTTTCTTAAATAAGAGATTAAGTTATTACAATGTAAACATGTTGAATACTATTTAATGACGAACTCTGAATTCACACAGGGTCTTTTCTCCATGGATTAGCACAGGAAGACAGTGAAATGAGCAATGGGATTCAACTTCAGATCTCAAATTGTTCAGGTTCAAGGTTATCTTATTTGGGAAATGTGAACCCTAGGACTACTACTTACTTATGTAGAAAAGCTATCCGACAGATGGCAAAGAAATTAAACATCTGAACACATGACCATAACTGCTATTCAGAGGGTTAGGCAGGGATGGGTAGCTGTCCACAGGTACTAGGAGTGGCTTTTCAGCCTGGGAGACGCTATATTTCCTAGACCCCTTTTGCATCCGAGTGGAGCCATATGTCCATTGAGTGGAACATGAATGGAAGTAATGTGTCACTTTTGGGTTAATGGGGTAAAAAGCCTTTGTGTTTTCTCTACCGTCTCCCTTCCTGTCTGCAAGCTGAATATTGATGGCCACAGTGACTTTGGAGCCCTGTGTTGAAGATGGCAGAGCTTCCAAAGATCACGTTCTTAAAAAAATGTAGAGCAGAGATCCCACTCTATTCCCTCCCACTTCATGCACACTGAATAGGAACATCTGTTTTGTTTTATACATAAAATAAGCTCACATAGGTTGGGCACAGTGGCTCATGCCTGTAATCCCAGCACTTTGAGAGGCTGAGGTGGATCACCTGAGGTCAGGAGTTTGAGACCAGCGTGGCCAACATGGTGAAATCCCATCTCTGCTAAAAATACAAAAATTAGCCAGGTGTGGTAGTGCATGCCTGTAATTCCAGGTACTAGGGAGGCTGAGGCACAAGAATTGCTTGAACCAGGGAGGTGGACATTGCATTGAGTTGAGTTAATGCCACTGCATTCCAGCCTAGGTGACAGAGTGAGACTCTGTCCCAAAAAACAAACAAACAAACA
Organism: Plecturocebus donacophilus; assembly: GCA_004027715.1. Taxonomy (NCBI): domain Eukaryota; kingdom Metazoa; phylum Chordata; class Mammalia; order Primates; family Pitheciidae; genus Plecturocebus; species Plecturocebus donacophilus. The sequence goes on along the minus strand of PVKP010007611.1, from coordinate 3,919 downwards.
AAAATAACCTCACATAAATAAACAAAACATTAAGTCACAGAAATTTCTGCGTTTACCTCTTACAGCAGCTAGAACTGCCCTAACTAATAAGGAAAATTACCTTGAACCATTAACATGATAAAGGTTTATGTGGGTTTCCTTTTCAACAGGAAATTTGGTTGTGAAAGACACAAGTTGGAAACAGTGCTTTTTTAGATGGATATAAGGCAGACTTTAGAAATTTCAGCAAAGCAAAACAAAAGCAAACATTTTTTTTTTTTCTTGGAAAACTAGCATTTAAATATTTAATTATTTTAAAGAAAAGCAAAGTGATATCAAGTGGTAGCATTTGAGAGTGAAAACCAACAGGCAGAATATAACTTTCATTTCCATACACCTCTAATTCGATGGAAGGTGCTTGTGTGCCATGTTCTAGGAGCTTTGCAGGTACATCTTGTTTAATTATGACAACCCCCAGATTGGAACTATAATTATCCCTAGTTTAAAATGAGAAAATTGAGACCCAGGGACGTTAATAATAAGTTTCGTGGCACACCCTAGGAAGGGGTAAAGTCAGGAACCAAGCAGGAGGCTGGCTGACTGCTGAGCCTAAACTAGTCACCACTGCGCCATGTGGCTTTTCATGTTGCACACGGCATCGTTGCCACTTGTGGATGAAAGTGCTAAGGCTCAGTGAGGGGAAATGAGTAGGCTGGGTCCAAACTGCCAGGATTTGTCAAAGCTGGATTTTCTGACTCTGACTTCAGGACTCTCTCAACTTGGAATACCGTAAATTAAAGCAAACACTAACTTGGTTATGGGGCAGACAGTCAATATTTTTAGAGTGTTTATAGAAAGGAAGTAATTTTGGCCTGGCAAAAGAGCAAACTGAAGGTAGTTTTACATTTCTGTTTCAAAAAGAATCATTCAAATTGGGAAAATTCCCATGTGCTGGATCACTCTGTGGGATATTCGGGGAGAGCAGACCCCTTTGGCTTCTTCTCCAGCCCTTTTAACAGCAAATTTCGTAGATTATCGCAGCTGGCTTGTTGCCCTCTGAGTCTGATGCACAAAATTGCTTGGTGTTTGGCAAGATTTGACTGGCAGGAAAGTGTTCCTGCGGTTAGTTTTTGTGTCTGACCCTTGCTGGGAGGTCAAGGCTCGTTTTTTTGCCTGTCCCTTACACCCGGTGAACTCCATTCTCCTCGGCAGGAGGAAGTGTGGCCGGGAGAAGGGGCACCAAGCGGGGTGGGCCTCACAGTGGCAAGAGGACTCTGGAGCCACATTTCCTGGGTTCAGTCTCCATGACCATCGTCCTCTGGGAAGTGGTCTTGAATCTGTGCCTCAGTTTCCTCATGTATAAAATGGGGGTCGGAGGTGAGAGTTTTGCTTTAGTGATTGACAAGATAACACACATCAAGGTCGTAGCTTTAGAGCGGATACACACTAAGTGCTCAGTCGAATTTAGCTATAGTATAAACGGCATATTAAAGAAAATATCTGAAAGAGGGTATGTTTAATTCAAGAAGAGCAACGTAGCCTTCTTGCTTGTTGTGAATTGTCTAGTCATATTTTCACCAGTGCCTGCTGATACCAAATTGGCCCTAGACACAGTGGTTTGAAGGAACCAGTTGGCAGCAGGATTTGGAAGGAATAGGTCCAGATCTAAGATGCAGCTTCTGGCCTCCAAGTTCCTGAGAAGCGGCAGGATCCTTGGATGGGACAGGTGATTAAACGTGTAGCTGTGGCCACACGTTCCTCATTCTCGGAAAGAGCCAACAGGTGACTCTCAGAGAATGTTTCACACTAATCTTTTTGTTTTTTTCTCACCAGTCTCATGTATTTTCACTCTGCATTAAAAAAAAAAAAAAAAAAAAAAAAAGTCCTGCTGTAGTCATTTTGATCTCACCATGGTTTTTCATGTCAGGCTGGAGGAATGTGGCCCCAGACCCCGAGAACCTCCAGGAAACGGGGCCTGAGGAGCTGGAGGCAGGCACCGAGCAGATCCGATGAGGCTGAAAGGGCTGGCTGAGAAGCAAGGTGGAGGGAAGTGAATGAAGGGGTCTCAGGGTTTTGTCTGAGACGTGGGTGGAAGGTTAGGCTACCTGTGGGGCAAGGAGAGCACTACGTTCAGAAAAGGACTGGCAAGAAGGATGTCATGATGCGCAGCACTGGAGCTTTCTATCCACAGGAATGCCGCTGAATGCTAACAGGTCTTCTCTTATTCCCCATTCTCTTTTCGTGCGTCTATTCTGGAAACCCAGATGCTCATGCTGTCTTTGATGAGTTTTTATCATAGTTCAGTCTCTGTGCCTTTTCCTCAGGCTCCTTCCTAAGCTTACAGGATTATCAGGCCAGACCAGTTATTTTTGCTTTTGAACTGTGTAAATTATGAATAACTTTCCTGAGAAAAGAGCACTGGATGGGGCGGCAGAAGCTCCAGCATTGTCCTTAATTGTGTGATCTTGTAGTCACTGTCCTGGATGCCCCTTTTAGGACAGAGGCACTTACTCTCCCAACTGTTGGAAAGATTGGCTGTGATGGCTTACAGCCGGAATTTATCTGTAAGAACTTCCCTTGGCCTAAGGCGCTGATTGCTAATGGGGGTGATTGCCCCACAGTGGATATTTGGCAATGTCTAGGGTCATTTTTGGTTGTTACAACTGAGGGGGACCCATGTTACTAACATGTAGTGAGTAGAAGCCAGGGATGCTCCTAAAATCCTTCAATGCACAGTATCCTATAATTATTATTCATTCCAGAATGTCGAAAGTGCTGAGGTTGAGAAATGTTGTCCTAAGGGAGCCACCATACCCAAGGTTACACCTCCTCCTCAAAGGCATTCTGGATCCTCTAATAGGTTAATGCAGTGGGCAGTTGGGTACAAAGATCTGGCCCCTTGCTTCAGTTTAGGGCCATCACAACAAAGTCATCCTAGCTCCAGAGCTCTCCCTGGGATGGTCAGAGGCCTCTGTGACTGCATCACACTTCAACTCCTCCCTCTGCCCAGTCCAGCTTTGTTCCCGCACAGGTGCTATATCTGAGAAACACTTCCCAACCAACTTTCTGCACACAAATCTCCACTTTCACCTTGAATCTGTTTCCCAGGGTACTCAAAGTAGGACAATTGGTATCAAAAACAATCCTAAGAAGCAGACCGAGTGTTAATTTGCTCCTTGTTAAAACTGAGGCAGACGTCATTTCACTTCCAGACTTCTATTAGTAACGTGTGACAGAAATTGCTAATTGTATCCAGTGTCTTTCCCCTTCCATTTTTACCCAGTAATAAAAATTCTAATGGCACAAATGCTGCCTATATGTTGATTAGGCTTGATAGCATAACCATGCTTTGACCAGAGGGAGGTAAATGGTTGTGATGTGTGGCTCAATCCAGCTTCTGGGTTGGGTTCTTATGGAAAAGGACCATGTCGTCTCCGCCCCGGGCCTCTTGCCACTGGCTGGACTGCAGAGGTAATGGGAGAGACTAGAGCAGCCACCATAAAAGCCTCCTGCTGAGGATGTCAAAGCAGCAAAATGGGACGACCGTACGTCCCTGATGATTATGACCAGCCAAGAAACCCTGGGCCACTTTTCAGGACTTTTATGCGAGAGAGAAAACTTTTTTCTATGTTACTATATTTTGGAACTCTCTTTTATAGCAGCCAAACTAGTACTTGATAAAAGAAAAACTTCAGCTGAATTAAATTTAAAGTTTAATTGAGCGATGAACGATTTGCAAATTGGGCAGCCCCCAGAATTACAGCAGATTCACAGAGACTCCAGTGCAGCCACACGGTGGAAGAAGATGTATAGACAAAAAGAAGGGAAATGATGTATAGAAAATGGAAGTGAGGTACAGAACAGATGGATTGGCTACAGCTGGTGTTTGCCTTATTGAACACAGTCTGAACACTCAGCAGTGTGTGACTGGTTGCAGTAC